>JAVVLW010000142.1:0-26000 GCA_034401795.1 Chaetoderma sp. LZ-2023a | reverse complement strand
ATTGCACGATTTAAACAGTGTGATAATAACTCTTTCAGCTGCCTACATATTGCGCAATGTAAACCGTGTGTCGTGAATTATGTCAATAATCTGTGTTGCTGTTTTCATGTTGCGTAATCAAGATTAAGTCACGGTGGTCGTCGTTGTAGTCGTCGTCACGGCCGTCGTGTTAGAGATTCAGAAGATGATGAATGTGCTGTTGTGGTAGTGTTGGTGATGTTGGTGGTGGTGCTATTCGTTGTAGTTGTGGTGGTGGTGGTGGTGGTGTCGCTGGTGCTGGTGTTGGTGGTGCTGGTGGAGTTGGTGGTTGTGGTGGTGTTGGTGGTTATGGTGGAGTTGATTGTAGCGTTGGTTGTTAAGGAGCAGATTATGTTAGATGTTGTGATGAGGTTAAATAGTTAGTTGATGTGAAGTACGTGATACTGATTGGTGGGCTGTTTGAGGTGATGGTATTTGTGATTGTGCTGATAATGGAGGTGATTCAGGGGATGAACATAGTTCGTGATTATGCATAGTAACATCACATCTCTGTATCATGAGTCTTTTGGAAAATCCTTTGTTATGCTGACGAAGAGATAAGACATACAACAAAATAGGCCTACACATGTTGACATAATAGCTGTATAAATCATTGTTTCTCTCAGGAAGCCTGATCATATATGGACTGTCTAGAGAAGGCAACAGACAATATCGTGTGGTGAAATAGATTCTCATCCTATTATTATTTGTTTTATTATTATTCTTTGCGGTGTTCGCGTTTTCTATCACTCGTATAGGATAATATCGCACGGTGCGGATAAAAAACGAATCAGCTTGCCAGGATAACGTGTCAGCATTTTATTTTGACAACATACATGTATAATTGAATGCGGTCTCTTCGTGAAAATGTATACACTTTTTTCCTAAATCTTTACTTTTTGATTTTGTGTGAAAATGTTTTTTCGTAGATCGATATTAACGTTCATTGGCGTGGCCATCTTGCTCATGACATAGTGTTGGATTTGCCAGTGTAAACATAGCCATTGAGCCGAAGGAAGAGCTGAATTATTGATTTCTTGGCACCAATTATTGCCATGTTATTATTTCACACTAAACATACACAGACAAATGCGTGATTTTAGCTGTATAGGGGTGTGAGTGGAGGCAATATGTGATTAATATCTCGTTGACCTTTGACAAGTTTATCAGAGGAGATTTCCGTCAGGCGAAGTTAGCGACGTATAATATATTGCAGCGATTTAGTAACAATTCTATGGGATATTCTCACGAATGTTGATTCACTAGTAGTCTGCTTGTTTATATAGCATAAACGACAGTAGTTTCGTTGTATGCTTAGTTGGATGATTTGATGACCGTAACATTTTAGGTTTTTCAAAGGAAGCATTGCTGTGATGTTGAATGAAACTAGGACTATGTAGTGCATTTAAGAGACGCTGATTCTAGTTGGTCCGGAGGCATAATTTCGATTATGACGTTGCATGCTTGTGGGCGTGGCCTGATCCTTCTTATATCTTATCGAATGTATTGTCACACTATGCCCCTTCATTCAGAGCTCTAGCTTCTCTATTATTATTTCACTCTATAGTCAAGCTTTTCTTCTCTATTCTATTGCCAAGAAGTACCCATCCATAAGCGTTCCCTCATGCATAGAGTAGATGTTCTTCTATTCCTACTCTAAACCTTGGGAGGATGTCTCAAGTCCGTTCTTGTACTTTCCTCTGTAATTTGAATCCGAAACTTCACTCATTGTCACTATATTATATGACAACTGTCTTATCCATCCACCGACACGGGATCTTTGTCTCAAGTCCAGATGGTCTATTGCTTACTCTTCTATCATTACGCTTTACCCAAGGTCGCACCAAATCCCATACTGCTTAAGGTACAATTCTAAGTTTCCTACGGTACTCTGATATACCTGGGCAGTGCCACGCCACGAAAACGAATTCAAGTGGTTTGGAGGAGGTGACTTATCTTATCTTGTAAGAGAGTGCTCCGATCTGTCACTTAAGTATCTGACGTTATAATCAATGGACCTTTCCCTTTTTAGCTATGCCCCACCCATCACTAGCTAAGCTCCACCCACACCTCGCCGTGTTGGGATTGATCGATCCCCGAATGTCCTAGCTATTAATTTCCTGAAAACTATACAGGGAAGCTGTTGAATATCTTGTAACTAATCTGATGGGTCGGTACTCTGGAAAAATGAATTACAATACTAGGCGACGTCTTAATCGGAATGACGTAGCAGCGTCGCGAGAACCGAAAAGTCCGTCAATAAAGTGTATGAATGATATCTCTTTGATGAATTTACAATTTAATCACTATTCTGTTGAATATTTGTTTCCGCATATTCAATTATTTACCAATACAGCTAACTTGGCATTAATTAAATGTGGTGAGAGTTTAGATAGAAATGAGACATAGTTAGAGATGAATCCCTCAATAACGAGCTTGGAGCTTGGCCTGGTAGTAAGCTTTGGTCGGATTGACTTGTTATATATGCACACATATATATATATATATATAAATATATATATATATATATATATATATATATATATATATATATATATATATATATATATATATATATATATATATATATATATATATATATATATATATATATATATATATATATATATATATATATATATATATATATATATATATGCATATCTAGGTTCCAGTTGTCAGGTAGGTACCAAAGCTATGTGTATTACCATTAATTGAAGAAGCATTTGCTCACGATATTAAATGCAAGTTGACTTATGTGCAATTGCCCAGCATGCAATGGCCTAACTCCATATTTGTTTTAACTATTGGATGCTTTATTTTTTTAGTCTATTGTGGGGATTTCCTAAGCAAAACATCTCCGCCTGCACGTGCAACTGGCCAGTTGCTATCCAGTACTTGATGCCGTTGGAAGTGTACGCGGCAGTAGCTAGACAGTATGCGCTGTTGAGCGTACTTTCTCAAATACAGTCACCATGCCTACACTATAAATGGCCAGTTACACTTCTCGCAATTGTGATATATACAAGTGTCGCAAAGTCTAGGCATATGGCCCAACTACTGAAAAGACCAAAAGGAATCCATAAATATTAGATTCCATCTATGCAGAACTGAGCTCATCTATTACTATCCTAGCCAGGTGGCAACTGTTTGTGTGTGGAGATTTCAACTCCAAGCTGGGTAAACTCGATAATGCAGACAAGAATTCAGGATTTGGTGTGTATATGGGGATCGTATGAAAATGGTACACGCAGCAACAATGGAGATGCACTATTAACATTCCTCAGTTCCAATGCCATATTTGCCACAAATATGACTTTCAAACACCAATGCCATCACCGAACAACAAGGACAGGACACATTGCTGATCACAAAGCCCGAACAAGCTCTAAGGCTGGCCAAAGTGAAAACTGCACCAAACTATGCAGGGAACGCGATAATATTTAGTCTGATGTTATCGGGACTAACCAGGGCCAAGCAGACGCAATTCGAGAGTGGTTCAAGGAACAGTTCACTGACCACAATGATGGACCCTTACATACCTTTTATTGGGGCCACATGCAATTACTAACACCTATTAAAACCGAAGAATTCTGGAAGGCACTCAAAGTCCTGAAATATTGACGTGCATTCGGACGTGAGGACATTAGCAATGGACTATTCAAATATGCAAGTGACATTATCTCGAAACCGACGTGGCTCAGAATTAGAGAATGGCTCAAGGAACCGTTCACAGACCACTGCGACCATGTAGCCGTTTCATGTGAATACAGGCAATACATAGCACTAATTAAAACAACAGACGTTGAGAAGGCATTCAAAGCCCTGCAAAATTGACGTGTATCAGGATACTAGGGTAAAAGCAAGGAACTATTCAAATACGCAAGTGACGCTAACTCAAAAACGACTACGCACCTAATCAATTCAGACTATATGTGGCATCTTCCTATCGATGATGTATGCCAAAGCAACCTTATCACGCTACCCAAGCCCAAAAAGCCACCCGTACCACCAGGCAATATGTGGCCCATTGTGCTTCCCAATAGTATATTGAAAATCATATCCCATCTTACTCTATGCCGCATCTAAGACAAGATCGACGACTTCACTAGATCATGTGAAAGTAACTTGAGACGTAAAGGCAGCTTCGCAGACATTGTATGGGCTCAACGTATACGTGTGTCAGTAGCCATGTCAAAACACTGGGATTTCGACAAAATGGGCATTGGCATATCACAAGCCTTGCCACAATTAAATGCTCAAAGATCCTAAGATGTACTACATCAGGCCCGTAGCGAGGACGATGAGCTGCGACAAGTGAGACTAACATACGCCAAGTTGAGAGAACGAGTCAAGACAGTGAAATCCCCAGAGGTTGAGACATCACTCGACTCCCCACTGGAAGATGGTCTATCACCGTTCATTTCACGTTATCGTGCTGCTGCATTGAAATCTGTGCGCGAAAATTCCACAAGGTCAAACCCCCATCGTCGTTATTGGATATGTCTCTAGTAATGTATTATGCTGACGATGTGGACGTCATAGACCAGGAAAAGAAACCCCTTGACGATCGACTCCCAATAGCCGCAAGCAAACTAATAAAATGAGAATATCTTTATGAATTTATTATCTTACCCACATATACATATCAACAAAGCATGAAATTAAAGAAAATGAGGATCTACTAGCGGCGAGCTATGGAGGAAAGAATACACCCTAGACCCACCTCTCCACATTGAAGCCCGCCGCTTCATGACAAACCTAGCGTTCCAATTCTTCTGGGAGCTAGGGATTCGTAGATCAAATATTCCCTGGGTAGAAAGACTATGGCTGTTCAACGCATCTTGTGTATCCTTGATACTGTACATCTGTAATAGATGGGCAGCTCCAAAGTCAGCTCTATAGAAACTTGATGCCTGCCACGACAAACACCTTTGCAGCATCGTTGGGCACCAATGGCACGGCAGCATAATTCCCAATGATGCACTAGACAAGATCTGTAATATGTCACCGATGTTTGTAAAAGTCGCCAAGCAAAGATGGTCCATGTGTGGTCATGTGCTAAGGAACCAGAAGAATAAGCAGCACACAGAGAGTCTTGGAATTCACCCTAAGTGGAACCAGTAAAAATAAAGTCACTTAACAGATTTATGCAATGAAGTCCTCTCCTGGCTTCATATATACGCGTCACATGTAAAAGGCAGCAATTCTCAACAAGAGAATTGTGGATAGGATAAGTGCAAGTGACATTATCTCAAAACCGATCACGCACCTAATCAATTCAGCTTTTATGCATCACCTTCCCATCGACGCTGTAGGCCAAGGCACCCTTATCGCACCACCCAAGCCCAAGAAGCGATCTGGGCCACAGCCAATCTTCGGCCCATTGTGCTCCTCAACAGCATACGGAAAATTCTATCCAATGTTACTCCATGCCACATCCGAGACAAGATCGATTACTTCACCGGATCATGTCAAAGTGGCTTCAAACTTGGACGCAGCTGCGCAGACAGTGTATGGACTAAACGCATGCTTGTGTTGGTAGTCATGTCCAAACTCTGGGATTTGCACAGAATGGGCATTGACATATCACGGGCCTGCGACACAATTAAACTCTCAAAGATCCTAGATGTACTACGCCGGGCCAGTTGCAATGAAGATGAGCTACGACTAGTGAGACTACTGCTTGCAGACACCAAGCTGAGAGGACGAGTCAAGTCAGTGAAGTCTGTAGAGTTTGAGACACCAATCGGCTCCCCACAGGGAGATGGTCTATCTCTGGTGCTTTTCACCCGCTACCTTGCTGCCGCATTGGAATCTGTACGGGAAAGTTCCACAAGACCAACCCCCTCAGTGGCAATACAGGGCATGCCACTAGAGATGGAATATGCCGACGATGTGAACTTCATAGACGAGGAAAAGAAACCTCTTGACGAACTTCTCCCAATAGCTGCAAGCAAATTAAAAATTGAGAATCTCTTTATGAATGAATCCAAAACAGAGTTCACCCACACATACCTATCGACAAAACATGAAACTATAGAAAATGACGACCCATTTCGTGGCGGCGAACCATGGAGGAAAAATAAAATCCTGGGCTCACTGCTTTGCAGTACTGCTGACATTTTTGCACGCTGCGTCATGGGGAACATAGCTTTCCAGTTCTTCTGGAAGCTATGAATTCGTAGATCAAAGATGCCCTTGATAAAGAGGCTACGTTTATACAATGCAACCTGCGTATCCTTGATGCTGTATAAGTGTAACAGCTGGGCAGCTCCAAAGGCAGCTCTAGACAAACTCGATGCCTGCCACCGCAAAGACCTACGCACCATCACTGGATACCGATGGCCAGACAGCATAATGTCCACCGATGCACTATACAAGATGTGTAATACGTCGCCGCTGTCTGTAAAAGTCGCCCAGCAAAGATGGTCCATGTTTGGCCATGTGCTAAGCATGCCAGAAGAGACACCAGCACAGAGAGCCTTGGAATTCGCCCTACTCGAAGTCAGCAAATACAAAGCCAGGAGAGGACGTCATTGCATAAATCTGCTAAGCGTACTACGAGGTGACCTGAAGAAAGCAGGACTCGGTACATCCAAGTCAAGAATGGACCTGAGGAAGCTAAGGATTTCGGCTGATGACAAGACACAGTGGGAAATAGCGAAGAAGGACTGACTGCAGCTGTAGGATGTTTCTACTACTACAGCCGCAAAATACAGTAATCTTACATACATAAGTCAGGATGTCAGGCAACGTGACATAAAGTCATTATCTGTACGATTTTTCTCCGGTCTTAGAAATTACATATTGGAATAATAATTTCTGATATACTTAGTTAGCAAGATCTCTATTTGATTTGGATCTATGCAATCCTCTCCAGCCTCATATTTTATGTCCCCTCTCATAATACACGTTATTATCGATTGTTAAAATGCGCCCATCCTGCCACTAAGGTTATATACTTTAGCTACTTATGAAAACGACTGTCCGTGGTCGCTGGAATGATACTCGGTCCGTAGGACTATAATAGCTTCAATACAATTTGAAGTTGTCTTGAACAAATCAATGTGTGTTGATGTTAATGGCAAAATCGGCAGCTTACTATACACAATTTAGTCAACCTCATGACGGCACGTATGGGGTCTAGGGTTCAGCGAATTGGTACCTCATTTACCACCGCACTCCCAATAAGAATGGCACTGGCAATACAAAACAGAGGTTCCATTTCTAGATATGCCCCGCCCATGTCTACATAAGCTTCTCCCACGTTTTGAGCGTGTTGGAGTAGATTTATATACGTTGAAGCCTGAGTTCCCAGAATCCCAATTCCAAGGTAAGTATACAGATAAGCTGTTGAATACTCTGAAACTAATTTGACTGATGGCTGTTGCTGCACCTCATCGCGGACTTTCCAGTTTTCTTGAAGGAGTTAAACGTAATAATGATTGTGACATCAGCTCACAATTTAGGTAATTAATTATGACGTCAGATGCATGACTGACTGATCGGATCTCTCAATTGCCCACTACGATATAGCATCTATGTGGATTGTGAAACTATCAATGCCGGAGAGTAGCGATTAGTTTGCTACATGATGGTATCGGTGAATCGTGTTATATAATAGTGTTATTGTCACTGATGGGATGGGGGTGGAATTTCTGTCGGCCTGTTCGTAAATCAGGACTCGTTTCTGAAGTAATCGTTAAGCGTGTCATGATTATTCCCATGGATGTAAACTAGGAGAAAGAAAAGATTAAATGATCGCAAATGAACATCCACACTGAATAACTCCAGAAGTTATATCATACAACATCATCAAGTATAAATCTCAAGCCCTTTTAAATGGATGGGGGATTCCTGGCACACAGCAACCAACCTGGTCGTCTGAGCCGCTCTCCTGATACATAATCGCAGAAAAATAACACATTGCCTTGAACTAATAGAATGATCCATTTCTAGTTTTGCCCCGCCCATTTTAGCTAAGCTCCATCCACTGGGGGGGGGGGGGGGCGATCGAACTCTGAATTCCCCCAGAATCACAAAGTCCAAATAACTATACCAATTAACGTTTGAGTATTCTGAAACTAATTTGACTGGGTTATGTGTTGCTGGCTATGGTTTCAAAATATTCAAACGACTCTTTATTAAATAGTAAAGACATACAATTCGTACACTTGACGGACTATTCAAAGTTCAGGACTAACCTAGCTACGTCATTCATTACACATTTTGATTGTGACGTCAGCATATCTGTAACGTAATTGATAATGCCCTTATATACTTGAGTGGCAGATCGGATCAATCCATTGTCATTTTGACGTTCTCAGAGGTACGTGTTCAGAGGAGTACAATGTAATATATGTCCTATAGATATGCGCATAAATCATGTTTTCCATCATTGCCTGGAAGTAACCAACTGAACCTGTTCTTCATGGGCACATTATACTATATCATTAGATTCATGATCCTTAAACGGGTCACCGATTTTAAGTCTGACTTTCAACGACACACTGACAGAAATTAACGTTAAATTCATGATGATTGATAGCCTCTTGTGGCTATATTCATCATTGATCACGTCTGTTCAACAGAAAGCGATAACATACGCACTCTATGTCATTAATGAATCGTTTGTTTCTGAACTACATCTATTATAATACAATTTATATGGATATATTTGGGAAATAAGAGTTTACAATATATTCATTGAACAAAAAGCTGGTTGAACAGATCTGTATCATTTTATCTGTGTTTGTTTGTCTATTTATATCCGCGCGGTATTTTCGTGGTCCGAAAAGGCAAAATCACCGAAATTTGCCATATCGATTCATATTATGGATAGAAATGAGTTTGAGGTCAAAAGTTATTATGGGGTCACTAAGTGCATCTAGACATATACTTTTTGGCCATAAATAGGTAGTGCGCGAAGGTAGAATCAGCAGATTCAGCACATTCGTTCATATTATAGGTCGCGAGAAGTTTTATGAGTTTCGGGACAAAACGTCAAATATCTAGGTCACAAGGTTACGAAGGGTATACGGGTATACACATTTTTGGCCCCAACTCTGGAATGAAAGAATACAGAATCACCAGATTTAGCACACGCCCTCATATTACAACAGTTTATCATTGCGCTGTTTGTCTGGGATCACTAAGTACATTGTTAAGACAGAGTGCTAATTGCGAGTCAGCATCTCTCTAGAGTGCATTTTAGTTGGTCATATTATAGGTCGCAATGCCAGAGGTTAGAGCCATAGGACAGAAGGCAAGACTAGATGTATTATAAATTGCTGGCCAAAAATGTGCTATAAACAACATACTTGGTGTATTCAAGGTCGTTATGTAGCAGCAACATTTCACGCCGCTATGCAATAGCATCTATACGAGGATTAATATATTTGCCATTTTAGTGTGTGTCTCATCTTAAGAAACATTGGTCGGATGGCTATTTGTGGCTAGGTGAGTGTGTGCCTTGCATTGCTATAGGTATCAAATGTGTACAGATTCTCACTATATCCATTATTTGCGTTTGTTAACACAATGGCCGGAATTCAATAAGGATGCTTAAAGCAGGTTTAGTCTAAACCTAGTAACCGATCACAAAGTAATTGCAAGGGTAATATAATAGATAGGGCGCTAATCCCCAAACGGTATTGGTTAATACCCAGACCACACACCATTCAGGGTGTTTGGTCTAAATACCGAAGTATGGAACCTTTCAGAAGTGGAAGGGGCTCTTTAATACCCTGCACACTTAGAAGGAATTCCTGTATTTTGACATTTAGGCCACGACCCTTGCTGGTGGGGTGGGGTGGGGTGGTGGTGGTGGGCGTGACATAGCTCTCAACTGATGAAAAGTGGGTCCTATCGGCCTACCTATAAACTAACCCTGCAATTACTTTGTGATTTGTTACTAGGTTTAGACTAAACCGGGTTTAAACCGCCTTATTGAATTCCAGCCAATATGTTTGGTAGCGTAGACGGGTGGTCATGTGACCATTTCTCTTACAGAACTATAACCTTGGGACCCAACATGCCATATAATATGACAAATGATTTGTATCAAGCAACCAACTGTCTCTAGTAGCCACCCTGTGACAGGCCATAACATGTTCGTTATAGCCACGCTTTACTCGATAACAGTGTAGATATGGGCAGTTATCGGGATGCACTTCATGCCACGAAACAGTTTAGCTAAGTATGATTGATGTAGATATATTTTTATGTTCATATTAAGTTAGGGACATACTGGATTTAAGGTAGAAGGTAATAATTATCAATAGGTCACTAATACGTGAAATTACTGACTGTTTAACAGATGTAGGAAATAAGGAAACGATAAATAAATTGTGGATTGTGATTTATATTTAAGTAGGCGCTTTATCACCTGACATACGATGCTTTATTAGATAATCTGGAGGCATATGCTGTCTAGTCTCTGAATAATACAAGGATATGACGGGTATAAATTATAAAGTTCCCTCCAGCGTGCGATATTATGGATTTATGAGACGACCGTAAGACAAAGTCAGGTTTTACTGTGAAAACAATAAGACATATGTCATCGGTGGACACATTCCAGTAAGAAAAGCGATAACTCAATACCTGACTCGGCTAGAATGACAACATGATAAGCCATTAGAGCAGCTACCAGTGAATGACAGATACAGAAAGAAACACACGAGCGAGGCAAGCGTAGAACATGTGCATTATTGAAGCACTTCTGTCTGCTAAGGCCATAACATCAACATGTTGTTGACTTAACCTATGTATCAGAGAACTATTCAGACATAGGTGGATACAAGTAATAATTCATAATAATCCATTTTACTTGTGTATACGCCCGAATAACCGTTAGGAAACGCATAAGCTCACCACTGCCTAAGCAATTTGTTGGCTGAATATATTAATCCAGTTTCTCAGTCAATCATATGCTGTCATAGTCAATTACGTGACGAGTTGGATGGCGTCATAATCAATTACGTCATGAATGACGTAGCTAAGTTCGTCACGAAGACTTAATTGATGACAGACAAGGCATTGTTATGTCTTTAGTATTTAATACACATTCTGTTGAATATTCTGAAACTAGTTTGACTGGACGCTGTTGCTACCATAGTCAGCAACAGCATCCGGTCAAATTAGTTTCAAAACATTCAACAGCATACTTGTATAGTTTTCCTGAATTGAAATTCAGTGAGTGCATGGATCCATTGATCCCAACACGGGTAAAGTGTGTGTCGAGCCTCGCTAGAGATGGGCTCCGCTATGCTCCGCCCATTTCTAGCTATGCTCATCACACATTTTGCACGCGCTGGAATCGACTAGAAACTTTGGAACCCGAATTTACAGAATCTAAATTTCAGCTGAGATATTGAATATTTTCAAACTAATTTGACTGGAGACTGTGCGACACATTTTTTTAATAAATTATAAATTCAACAAAAACATACAATTCGGACTTGCCGCGTGTTTGATCCTGATACTTGAGTGACAGATCGAATCCCTCCATCAATGAAGATTATAATTCTTTATACATAGCAGACTATAGATGTTGCCGGCTTCTCTTTCATTTGTTCTTCTTCGCCCATAGTGACAACAATATGTTCATATCATGAATCTAATTTTGACAAGATAGACATGATATAAACTGTGGATCAAATCTGTTTTGTTTATGCTGAGCAACCATTGCACCACAGATTCTTAGCAACCGACTGCCTTCATAGTGCTGTCTATTAAACAGTATTGAAAATGCGTATCATGTGTCATTCAAACTACTGCACTACAAGGCAAGCTGACAACCCAACAGTGGGAAATGTTCCGAACTAACTAGTCAGCTACTATACATCTTTTAAACTTTACCAGACATGTATTATGCCGTCTCTCTCTCTCTCTCTCTCTCTCTCTCTCTCTCTCTCTCTCTCTCTCTCTCTCTCTCTCTACATACGGGCTATTTTGAAACGATTTACCAGATACATGTTGCTATAACGTCAGTAGTTTAACTACACAGCCTAGTATGCACAACGAGTTTGCCAGTATTAAATGCCACATGGCATCACGTATAGACAATATCCATAAGTGAAACATCAGCTACCTTAGAAATCAACTGCATGTCCAACGTGTAAGGAATTAATACCGTGTTCCTTTACGCATGTTCTTTTTGCAGTATGTGACGAAGCACTGTCTTGTTGCAAAACAATGTCCTTTTTAGTGGAAAACTTTTGGAAAATACTTTTTCAAAATGGTTTGGAACACATTTGAGTCAGAATTAAATTTCATCTTCCTATCAAAGTAAAGTACGACGGTTTCTTCAGTAATATCTACCTATGGCCCACATCATGAAACCTGGTGCGAAACTGCCATGCTAAACTAACTTCAACATATCGATCTGAATTCGTCCTGTCCGAACACTACGCACTCTCAGTTGAATGTTGAACACATTCTGTAATAATAAAGAGAATTGTGTTTTTGTATGAGCGCGATCATCTGATAGTTGGCACATGGACAGATGTCTATATTATGGTAAGTTCCAAATTGTGGACACCATTATTTAATAATGGTGATATAAGACAACTTGTTTCAATAACATGGCTAAAACATCGTAACATTCGTTTTTAAGCCATAAACAAACCCGGGATTGATATGATTCTCTATTGTAATGTAAGATCTAGCAGTCCGTTGATGGCTCATATCTGACTGGCAATAAGCATTGAGTAGTTAGTGAAGCTATGAGTTGTTTTAATCAAAAGAGCGCCTTGTCGGCATGTCTGACATTTGCTGCCCAATTTGCGTTGTAGCCCAGAGCGGTGGCTGTGATTGTTGGCCGCACTGACGTATCTAACTGAACTTGATTCCATTAACTGTATCCATTGAATGATAATGGAACTGCCTAATGTGTGTATATAGGTCCACTCTCTTCACCATTTTAGTGCCGGGGCCAATATCAACATTTGATGAAGATGGTCGATCGAACATTAGTGTTCGCTTTTTGAAATTGTGCTAATGAAAAACAACACCATCAATTATTAATAATAATACCAAAGCGAGCATCAGTTATACAATTAAAGGCATCTTAAAGATAGCAGTTAGGGATGATAAAACTAAGCTACTGTTTAATCCTATAATGGACAGCATTAGTCGATAAACCAGACGTTGTCCATCCAGGGTTATTGTCTTTCTAGAAGATACGTCTCGTGGTCTGCAAATATGCAGGACGACTGCAGGCGCAATTTCGACCATCACGTTTGCCGACGAAATATATAGGAGGCAATTGTCATTTACGTGAAAAAATTGTGCAAACTTTGTTTTCTCACTGTCACCTTTTAACGAACAATATATAACACGTTGTCAAGTCTTTTAGAGACGATGTTCTCCACGCAAGTACAGTACTGTATTTAGGGTGTAAATGTCCTACCATTAAAAAATTTGGGGAAACAATTTGATTTGATTTGATTTATTATTATTAATTTATAAACGACGCAGTCAGAATGCATTGAGCTTTCCAGATGAATGACCAACTTTATGTTGATATTGCTACAGAAGTCTGTTTTTTATAGTTAGATTTTGTTTCTTAGCCCCATGTGTTGTTTTGTGACTTAACTTGGATACCTACCGTATTTAGATGTTCTCCTCATGTGATGTGCAGTGCATGGTGACATGTCTGTAACTAGGTACACGGTGCTGGTTAGTGTAGCAAGGCTAAGTACAATATTTAAGCAGAATTAAGAGTTTACTTTAGTGTTCTGCCTATTAGCTTTGTGATTATGCTTCTATAGATGCATATATGCGTAAGCAGGTACGATATAGCGCAATACAATGGATGGATCCGATCTGTCAGTCTGATATATGACGTCACAATCAAGTGTGTCACATGTAGGCTGACGTCACAATCATAATTAACAGAAATACTCTGTCATGAACCTAGAATAGTCCGTCAGTTGTACGAATGTCTACCATTTAATAAATATTCTTCCGTTGTTCACAATGAAATTTGTTAATTCATGATTCAAAATATATAACAAATCGAAATCGATCCCAAACACGCGCAAATCGTGGGCGGAGCTTAGACAGAGATGGGTGAGTCATGGTTAAAATGGATTCATCCATGTATGGTCAATGTAGTGTGACTATGATACAATACGCCTTCATCTTTCCGTAATTTTAAATCTTAATTGGAGTAAACAGAGACGTATACTTACTTAAATCGATAACACTGAGCACGTGGAATAGTTCAGCGAGGTAAAACACTGCGCTTTAGAAACGCTAAACTCTAAAATATTCTTGAATACCATATGCATATAACGCTATATTGTCAAATTGGTCGAGTTGTCGATATTAGGTCAGAGATGCAAAGCTTAATGTTATGATTGATAGGATTGGTTCTGTACCTTCACTTCCCCACCACTACAGGAACCTTGAACTGTTGACTTAATGGACACAGGTAGTCAGATAGACGAACCGACAGGCGGAGGTATGGATTGCAAACCCGTTATATAATACTCTCTGGGGGGCGTAGCGTGTAAGATAATGCTAGACGGCACAATATCCTCAGTCAGAGGCAGTCTTCATTATATATTCCACAACGATTTGTCTTAATTAACATCTTGACTAATTTATAGAAACATATCCACGATGCAAATGAAGGTGTATGAAGCGCTGACAGCAGCAGCAATAGTTATAGAAAATGTGTTCATCCGTACAGAGAAGTAGTAGGGTCGGAATTAAAATGATACCACCTCCCTCAAGCAGCCGTTCGGCGATCCGTGGTCCGCACCGCCCTCTCAATCCCTGGGGCATAGGGTTGTTGAGACATGTGGTTGGTGTATGCCTCTAGATGGAGATGGGAGCTATGCCCCCAGGGATTGAGAGGGCCGTGGGGACCACCACAGATCACCGAACGGCTGCCAGTTGAGGGAGGTAGTATCATTTTAATTCCGACCCTACTACTACCACACAAAATATGGCATGCACGCCCATTTAGAGACAAGCATCCACAGTGATATACACCACTGATTGCCTTGTGATCAACCATACCAGAAAGAAGACGCCATCCAGACCAAGATGGAACAGAACCGTGATCAGTTTATCCAACTGTTCATGAACGCCCCACAACAGCGCAGCCTGGGATGGCTGCAGAACAAGGCAACAACGGTAGGCGGCTCCGAACTGGCCGCAATCATGGGGTGGAATCCCTACTCCAGCTTTGAAGAGGTACTGGACCAGAAGTGCGGGGTCAAGACCTGGAGCAGCAGCAGCGTGGCGTGCTGGTGGGCGACTCGCTTTGAGGCCATGAGCACGCGCCTGCTCGAGATCGACTGTGGGACGCGTGTGTGGGGCACCGACATCCACGTCGATACCGGGTGGCTGGGCTACCGGGGACACGCCAACAGCCCCGATGGCTACTGTCTACTCAACATGGTGTGGCAATATGACTCCGACGAGGGGTGGCAAATCTTGTACACCAACCTGGAGGTCGACGACAAGGAGTGCGAAGTCCAAACAGCGGTGAAACTTTTGGAGATCAAGCCCCCCCCCTACAGCCGGTGCCCCAAGGAAGACAAACCCCACTACTACCTGCCACAGGTCTGGTCGGGCCTCGAGCTGTCGCCGGTAGCCAAGTTCTAACTCTATGTCGATGTGGTCTACCGCATCTGTGCGCTCGAAGACCTCGGCGACAGCCCCGAGTACAACGAGGACTACCACTACCGTGACAAAAAGGGCTGGGGCCGACCTGTGGCCTGGGGCATGACCACCATCTATGCCCCGCAGCTCGGCTGACGCTCGGCTAGCAGTGACGACTCGCAGTCCATCGACCTCGACGGAGAGCTGGACTACGAGGCCTGGCTGATGCAGTTCAGCTACTTTGAGGTGGTGCCTGATGCCAAGATAGTCGACCCGGTGGACTTTGGCAGCTGCCCCTCCAAGACGTTCGACAAGATGATGGGCTTGATAGACTGACGCGAGTACGCTTCGCAGACGGCTGCGGCAACCTCTTCGACCACATCATTATAGATGCCCTGGCGGCAGTCACGCCCGACTGCCACTACCTGCTGGGCGTCATCCCCTGGAAGGTCTTTGAGATCAACTACGTTCCCATGGAACGCAACCCTGGGTTCCTGGCCGAAAACCAGCCCCGCATCGACGAGCCCACCACACTTGCCATGCAGATCCGCGAGTCGCCCATCCCACGTGCCGCCTACGAGGCCATTCGCCAGACGCACGCCCTGAAGCAACGGAAAAACGATGCGGCAAGTTCTCACCACCTGGCTCTGTGACCAAGGGCCAGATCCAGGACTTCTTCGACACGCTCTAGCCGGGGCATAGGGTTGTTGAGACATGTGATTTCGTGGTTGGTGTATGCCCCTAGATGGAGATGGGAGCTGCTGTTCTCCCGGACATGGATGGCCATGGCGAATATGAAACTCCCGTGCGGACCCCATGTCCAGGAGATCCTCCTCAGGATACCGGCCAGTGGCCGGCCTCTCTCTCTCTATTCTGTGTAGGCTCAGACAAACACGTAGTCTCTGCCAGAGTCGCATCAGCATGATGGGACCACCAATAGTCTCTTCCATCTACCTTGACAACGCTCACCTGGTAGGATGCTAAAGTGCTTAGCATTTGCACCACAGCAGACTCTGGCAGGTTCACATGTTACTCAGAGAATCTGGTGCTGAGCAGGTGTCACCAGCAGACAACCACATCCTACCCTCTCCACACCATAAAAGTGGCAGACAGACTCGGTCTCTTCACGTGGGTGAAAGCGGTCATAAATGTTTCTCCGCAAGGGGTCTACCCAAGGATTGTACTGGGGGGGGGTAGGGGCTCAGCCCGGAAGTGGGCCCACTTGGCATCCAATATCATGGTAGTCTCAGTACCCTGTGCCACTGCTGTAGACGCCAACACGAACAGCATGATGAGAATCATGGCTATATATGAAGCACTAAACTGGACAGAGTGAACCCCTCAAGAAATATCTGTGCCAGATCGAGCCCTGTTCCATCCGGATCGATAGTGATCTTCATCCCTTCAGGGGCAGGGACTAACTGCTTCACTCTGCCACTGGCTAAGAAATGTAACTCTAGGACTATATGAGTTGTTTGCGGGTTAGTGAGTCCGACTCGCTGAAGCAGTTTAACAGCACCCTTGACTCTGTCGCCGAGGTCTTCGAGCGCACAGCAACATATCTTTCAACAAGAAGGAGAGCGACTACAGCAGGAGAGCTGATATCAACAGGCTGCCAGCAAGGCAAGGAGGCGAAGGAATAGTGAAGGTTCCCGATACTGGCAGGCCCTCCTAGAGGAGAGTAAGTGGGATGCAGGAGTCTTGACAGACGACGATGAGCCGGATGTCTTCACATACGACGATGAGCCAGATGTCTTCATATACGACGATGAGCCAGGTGTCTTGGCAGACGAGGATGGGCCAGATGTCATACAGTAGGAAGAGGAGATGGTGCAGAAGTGTAAGACCAAGAAAGCCAGCCAGCGGCGGTCCTACTATCTTGGTCATAAGGTGACGTTCTAGATGTCATGTCTCAGAAAGCCACTGGCACCCGACATAGTGCTGGATGACCACTTTCTAAGAGACGTCTGTCTCGACACTAAAAAGATGCCACGGTTCACCAGGCTCTCCAAAATGAACCCTTCTATGACTCATGAGCAGATTCTGCAGGTGATGCAGGTTTAATCTCCAGGTATACTATGGCAAAATCAGAGTGGTGAAAGCAACCAGAACTATACCCCCTCCCTGACTGCTGACGAGGGTGGTACAAGTACACAGCTGGCGACTCCAGCAGATAGATGCCATCAGGCAGAATCTCGTCCATGAGGCAGAAAAGTACAGCAGAACGCGCAGGCGATATATGACAGGCTACAACGTCCTCGCGCGTACAACCACTGTTGCAGGTGTGATTGGAGCCAGTGATGGTGTGGCAGCTGTGGCCACTCTCGCTACAGGGGTGGGTGCCATCGTCGCCATCCCGCCGGGTGGTGTGACACTTGCTACCACTGTCTTGGCCACTGGCTTGGTGGTGGGGCAGCGGCAGATCACAAGGAGGCTGGAGAAGCATGCTAAGTATGTGACACTGGCACAGAGTATGCTACGGACTATCGACGAGTCTATCAGCAGAGCTCTCGAGGATGGACAGGTCACCGATGAAGAGTACCACCATATATTGAAGCTCCAAGCCCTGTACCACACGGAGAAACCTAAAGTGCGACAGCAATACCTCAAAGACTCCAGCAGGCGGGTCAATATGGAGGAGCTAAAAAACGAGATGTTACGGCGAGGTCACCTCGCTGGTCTCTGGAGTCGAGACGACTACAAATGTGCAGCCTGTACGGTAGCTTTAAGAACACCAGTATAGATGGCCTTCTCACTGAGCCTAACGACAGTCATCCGTAGCCAACCCCCCCCCCCTCCTGGGTACACCCTTGACTGGCCTGAGAGGTCTGTTGTCTGATATACCAGAGCTAACACTGTTCTCCATCACAGTGGATGGATGGTCCCGAACCAGCTTCTCCGTCAACCCATGACTGCTGACCAACCACCCCATCACCATCAAGGATGCGAAGCAAACTAATGCTTGGATGGTTGCTCCAAGCTGAACTTTGCTGTGTGTTGTGCCACGACAGGATGTGGATTAAGTTCCACCTTGCTTCACTCCTATGCTGATACTCCTGAAGCTGTGCTCATCGCCAGCTGTCTCATGTTCCACGTGTACTTCAAGAGGCGACGAATCCTCCATGAGCTGGATGCAAGCCTCACTGATACGAACGACTTTGACCCACAGCTCAACAGTCATAGCATCTCAGCGGCCAGCAGATTACAGAGAGTTCAGCGCTCACCCAGACTAACGGTGACCCGAGACGTGACTACTCAGGATTCCCCTATCGAACACCACGATGAGTAGGCCGTCAGAAGACAGCGACATTCTCCTTCGATCCCGACTCCGTTCCTGGAGCACTTGTGCAAAATATCCAGATGTGTGGAAGTATTTTGTCCCACACACCACCTCAGGCCTCACACCAGCAGGGATCGTTCAGATCAACCAGTCACTGGAAGCACTGTGCTACTGCCTCATTACAGCACAGACCAAGCTGCATCATTCCATAGAT
This sequence comes from Chaetoderma sp. LZ-2023a, assembly GCA_034401795.1. NCBI lineage: Eukaryota > Metazoa > Mollusca > Caudofoveata > Chaetodermatida > Chaetodermatidae > Chaetoderma > Chaetoderma sp. LZ-2023a. The sequence goes on along the minus strand of JAVVLW010000142.1, from coordinate 6,864 downwards.
GGTATCAGCGGAGCAGAGGTCCAGGCCATGTTCATCAGTCTCGTTAAGGATATGATCATCGTGGCAGACCCCAGTAGTCTTATTGCTAAGTTCCGTCAGGGGTTGCAGAAGGCCCGTCGCAAACTTGACTTTGCTATTTCACCACACCTACGGTTGATTCCGAGCAACATGATCAGGAACATCGAGGACTTCGAAGTGAGGGGCTATCACAACATGATAGTCTAGGGGAGTTCCCCCAGTGTCCACTTTGGCTTCAACATTGATATCAACGCACCTATGCGTAGTATGGGCATGGCAGCACATACAGTCGTTCCGACCCTGACACTGCAGCCAGTCGACACGATGCATTCCATGGCAGCTCCACATAAAGGTGTTCCGACCCCGACACTGCAACCAGTCGACACGACACTGCTTCCCGTAGCAGCTCTACGAGTGGTGTCAGGCCCAGCTATCGTGGTGCTCGAGATCAGCCTACTCCGCCACTAGCAAATCAGCTATAAGACTATCCTGACTCTCTACACTAGCAGTGGAGACCACGTTGAGACACTGAACCAGCTTGGCATGCCCTAGAGCCCATATACATGCTGCCAACATGCACATTCAAGGGGTGGAGGGTTCCGCAGCGCATCCCTTTTCCAGCTTGTAGTATTGCAGAGCCTTGTTCAGCTCTGAGTCAGGTAAGGCCATGGCAGTCTGCAACTGCTGGAACACATCTGACAGATACTCCCGATCCTTGTAGAAACCTTTAGCTCAAAGGAGCTGCTCGACGATACTCCCGCCCATGATAAGGTATTCGAGGAAGCAGATCTGTCCCTTACCACATCCTAGATAGAGCTTCTCAGCTGTCTGCTCCTCTGTCAGCTCAGCACCAGAGAGCTGAGCGAGCTCATCTGGTGTCTTCTTCTTGTAGTCCTTCAACTCCTTCCGGAAGACATCATAGTACTTCTCGCATAGCGTGAGCCCGGACATGTTTAAGATGTATCAATAGAGAGATGACTATTCCTGAGTACCAGACTGGGTTGATCTTATTAGCTCTCTCGACAGTGGATGCAGACGTTTAACCATGTTGTATACTCAGTGCTTAAACAATGACGTCAACGTACAGATCGTGAAGCAACTGCCCGAGAGCCAGGCGAGTCTTCAGAAGGTGGATAACCTGCTGCGAACCAAAACACATAAGTTACTGACCAAAGCAAAACCTCTGGTAGTCCATGTCGCCAGTAATGTGGCAGCGAATGTGGCCGTGGTGAAGATGACAAATGGAAATGAGGTTCATCCTGCCGCAACTGCTGCTGTCCTCGCTACAGTGGTGAGTGGGGTGGCTGGGCACTGTTTCGGAATAACTCACCCCATCCCAAAGATCGCCCTCAGTGGTGCCTCCTACACTGCTGCCACCAAGATCATGGGTGAACGTGTTACACTAATGGAGGCCGCAGTTCTAAGTCTAGCAACGAGTGCAATGGCTGAGATCATCGTCGCCTACGTTTAAAACCTCTGAATAGTGAGAGATGGATCACGAGATCCCTGCAGCATATGAGGCATGGCATGCCAGAGAGCAGTGTGTAGCCCATAGTCGAGTATGCAGACAGAGGATTGGCAATGCCTGGGAATGGTGGACCGCCCACAAGGTGTGCCCCTGCAGAGAGGGCCAGTACCCTGAGCACTGCTATCTATTCCCTTCGCTGACTGCGTGGTCCTCCTATGCCCAACTATGTCACTGGGAGTATGACCAGTAGGTTTAAGCCGTCTGTATATAGCACTATGACTCTGTCACTCACAGACCTAGAAAGCAAAGAGCTAGGCGATCTTGCTCACTTGGGCGAGGCACGCCTGGGTTCAGAGGACACTGTTTCCCCTATCTCCTTCCTAGACTTCGATGAGAAGGGATACCTGCGGGAGATCCGAGGTACCATCCCAGCCTGAGATCTCATCGGGAACACTGATACGGTAGGACAATCGGCTATTAACAAGGCCAAGACTGTATACAAGGGGATGGGCATCAAGGAGAGGGCGACGATGCATGGTATGCTCAGAGTCGATGAGGCTGGAGCCATCAAGGTTATGGCTGATTCCTTTGTGTAGGACCTGGTTAAGGATCTCTGGAAATCGCGGAGCTCATTCCAACAGGATGGACAGAATCTCAAGATAGGCACCATCGGCCTGAGCAATATCACTGTCAATGGCAAAAAGGGTGCTACCACCAGTCTCCAGCTACCAGAGGTGAAGAGGTCAGGGTTCTTTGGTTTGCTGTTTAAGACCACATGATACTCATGACTTCCCGTGCATGTATCATACAGATACTGGATGTACTAGACACTGTGGATGCTGACACAGGCCCTCTACGATATCTTCTCAGCTGCTCCTGGGATTTCATGCTTGATGCCTCCATTGCATCCTTCGTATCCACCGTAGGTGCAGGATTCACTGATCTGCAGGCGAAAGAGCTGGTGCAGGAAGTACTGCCGTTTAGTCTCCCAGATATAGATGAGGCTACCACCGACCAAGTGCTAACAATCCTCCGCACGCATGCCTGTACCATTTGACAGTAGGCCGGCTGATGCTGGCCAGGTGGTGCTGATCATTGCCCCATCATGATGCGGGTAAAACATCTTGCTGCGGGCTCTCCTGGCCTACACTCTCAATACATCCTTCTGGTGTCTGACTCTGCCTCTGAGGCGGTTGACAGTGATGATCAATGGTACAATGGCCCAATAACCAAGACGCAGAACCTGCAAGCACTGATGGAGAAGTTGCTGGCAGCCCGACTGACAGAACCACTTGTTCTAGTTATCGATGACCCTGCAATGGACCAGAAGACAGTCACCTACCTCAGCAACATCACTAGGCGCATTTGGCACACAAAGATAACTGTCTTCATCCTCTTTCAGAAGTACACCCGTGAGATCTCACTGGACATCCGCCACAATGCCCGCCTGCTATACTTCAGCTCCAAGTGTGGACGTGCCCTGCTCGAGACCATATACAACAGCCTAACACTCAAGGACACCAAAGGGGACTTTATCGCAATGGGGTACAGAGGGCAGCTGATCTGTACCGCTTCATCTTCAGCAACAAGAAGACAGGTCAGCTGTCACACTTCAAGCCATCTCTGGAAAAGGCGCAGACATTCACATACAAGCTGAATCCAGCCAGGAAACTAGCCTGCTCTACGTGTTATCGCTGACAGACTGTCGCAGCTGCCGCAACTTCTTTTCCTTCATCAGAAGGCTGAGGAACTTCGTCCGCGGTCTCCTCTGCTTCGTCAGATGCTTGAGGATCTTCATCAGACGCTTGAGGAACTTCGTCAGAAGCTTGAGGAACTTCGTCAGTTTCATCAGAAGCCTGTTGCTGAAACTCTATTCACTGAGGGTCAGATTCTAGGACTCTCTTCTTCTGGAACTTCTCATGGAAGATCCTCTTTGTCCATGCGCGACGAGCATATGCCTTGCGAGCGGATTTGATGAGGTAGTCCTGGTAGTTATCTGAGAATTTCAGAAATGCTGGTAGATTACTGGCCAATCTCCTGCTCCCTCTTTCGTTGAAGATGTGCTCAGCAGCCTCCTTGTGGCCAACGGTGAACCCCTCGTGAGTACCTTCTGCATGACCAGTGTCATGGCCCTCCACTACAGCGGCACTGACCTCCTCCCTGAAGTAGTTATTTGCTCCAGACTGGAGGCTATCCAGTATATCTCGCTCTTCCTGGCTATGGAGGGTAAATAGGGCAGCCCACTTCCCGACCGCTAGTAGATCTTTGGGTTCGACCCTCGCCCTTTGGAGAGCTAGAATAACAGGACTGTTGGGTTGGCCACAGGTAGGTTGAGTGCCCTGCCATGGGTGCTGTCAAACTTCCGGTAGAGTATCTGAGTCAGGAGTTCTTTTGTACTATGAGCTGGCATTCCTTCCTCTATGGCGGCCAGTATCTCCGCATCAGACGGAGGTGTGACCTTGGCTCGTGGATAATGTTGATGTCACGAAGCAGTCCTCGGACAGTGGGACAGTGCACGCCGTGGCTGTCATGCTGACTGTTGTGCCGACTTGTCCTGCTGCATATAGACAATCTGCTGGAGAACTTTACCGAACATGGCAGCCATTTAAAACCTCTATATATCCAGACCTTAAACATCCTGCAGTATGTGCAACATCCAGATGGGGCAATCGAATATTTAAGCTGTACTATATAATGATGGTGTCTCTGTAGGACCTGGTTAAGTCCCTTAACTTCCGAGGGTTGGTTGATAAACTGCCGTTCAGCGAGGATCCAGCAGAGATTAGACACCAGTGTATGGAGGTTTTTGAGGAGGTCTTCAGTGATGGTCGAATGAATGACAGCCATCTGTTCGTCTGTTTAGTGTTCTACCAGGTCATGCGTGACAGGACAGGAGTGGACGTCAGTGATGAAATCCGGGAGTTTATCAACCGTCTTTCTTGAGGAACTCTACTATCAGCCTGCTGGATATTACCGTGAGCCCCCTCAACTACTCAAGGCCGCACGACACAAGGGCCACAACTTCACAATGGAGACAGTTAGCCAGTGGCTCAGCCACCAGGCGATGTGGCAGATATACAGACCTCATCCACGGCACATCAAGCATGTCCATTTTGATGAAACTGTCCCGAACAGAGTTCACCAGGCAGATGTTCTATTCCTTCCACACGACTCGTAAGACCTACAAGTATGCCCTCACCATCGTCGATGTCGCCAGCATGTACAATGCTGTAGCACAGCTCACAGACAAGTCAGCTGGCCAGGTGGCCCAGGCATTCTAGGGTGTCTACGAGGCTTCGGAAAATCCCCTCAAGTGGCCGGAATTGTTGCAGGTGGATGAGGGTAAGGAGTTCAGAGGTGAGACTGCAGCCCTCATGCGGAAACATGGTGTGGCAGTTAGGCGAGGCGAGGTAGGGCATCACCGTGCCCAGGCTATCATTGAGCAGTGGAATCGGACACTGGCAGAGAGACTGTTCCAACACCAATACGCCCATGAAATGGCCGCGCCGAGTGAGCATTCTAGAGTATGGGTGGAAGGGATGCCTGCTGTGGTAGAGAGATCCAGTGCCGAGGTTACTAGGCTAATCGTGAAGAAGCCGGTAGAGGCTATCAGACACTCTGCTGTTGCCAGTCACAGCTCTAGAGGAGCGAACAAGGGAGAGGAGTGCCTACCACCTGATGCTCTGGTTCGGTACCTGTATGAGCCTGGTGAACTGGAAGGTGGTCGACGGCGTACAACAGATCCTAACTGGTCGATAGATGTTAACAGGCTTGAAAGGTATGTGGAGGCGGAGGGGCGGCCTACACTGTACTACCTGGCACGCCAGCATGGAGTGCCTAGCCAACCATTTGTCAGAGAAGAGCTTCAGCTAGTCCCTGCAGACACACAGCTACCATCTCCTAGGGTGCTAACATGATATTCAATGGGCTCGGTATGGACACTATCTGGCAGCAAATGGCACTTATCCTAGTAAGCTGAGAGTACAAGTTTTTCCTGCTCATATGTCACCATACCCTGGTTGCCCATGCGCAGGCCTCGGTTTTTAGCTCTGTCCACCCCACCATGTAGGGCGCTGTAGAACCTCTGCCAAGAGACCTCATTCTGCCGCTTTGACATTCCCTTAGCCAAGCATGTACTTGCAGCTGTAGTAGAATTTGGAGACGAGAGTGATACCATGAGAGCATTCGAACTCAAGCTTGAACAGTCCCGGAGTCCATCCAGACCATTTGTCCCAGGCTAGCCAGTCCCGCTTATGAGCCTGGTACTCTGCTGGCATCTCAGTGTGAATGACGTCGTCGAGGTTTGAGCCTGCTATAGTGATATACATGGAGTCAGTGCCAATCTGCAGGTACTCAAAGCTGTCACGAGCTACGTAGCGATCAAGGAAGTCGTAGTAGAACTCCAGCATTCGCAGCTTCACGAGCTCATAAACGGCTATCCCCACCTGGAAGGGCCTTCAAATGGTGATTCTCAGATTGCAACTCTGGAACTCGTATGACTCACCAGAGCAGAGGTTTACACAGGCATGCAATCTTCAATGCCACGCTGATCACTGTACAGGTGGCAAAACAACAGTCGTGTGTCCTGGCGAGAAGGTTGAGGCACCACAGTCTGCGTATGAGAAAGCCTTCTATCCACCCCAACCATCCAGCTACTCGTTGGATCCAGTATGAGTCGAGAAACAGAGGCATACACATACACCATGTAGTATGTGGGCACAGTGGCAAGCGTTGGATCGAGGGCGCTCCCGTAGATGGTTATGATCCAACCACCAACACCGTTTACCAGTTCCATGGCTGTCACTGGCACGGGCGTCCACAACACCAGCGAGGTGAGGATGCCGAACAAAGATACCACAAGACAGTCCTGAGAGAGGAGAAGCTGAGAGCATCTGTATGCACCCTTGTGGTACAGTAGGAGTGCTGTATAAAACGCTTTCCAAGCGTCCCTAAACGAGTTCGGACCATCCCATACCCACACTTCATAGTTTGCGACTTCGAAGCGCTCCTAGATGGTATCAAGACTCATCCTACGGAGACTCTCATGATCGAGAGTACTCACATACCTATCTCTGTGCCAGTTGGCGCCATGAGTGGGCCCACTCACCTCTGCAATCCCGACCCCAAAGAACTGATCAGAGAGTTCATGATGGTGATCCAACGGCGAGCATATCTACTCTGGACAATGGTTAGGGCACAGTACATACCGACAGACTGGGCAAGCTCCCAAAGCGAGAGCAGCAACTGATCAACGAGTGGTGTGACCTAGTGCCTGTACTGGGGTTCAACCCCGGGCGGTATGACGTGAACCTCATCAAGAAGTACTTTGTCGATAAGCTGACTGACAGTACAGGTACAGTGAAAGTCGCCAAGAAGGA
>JAVVLW010000141.1:0-25000 GCA_034401795.1 Chaetoderma sp. LZ-2023a | reverse complement strand
TACAGTGGTGTTCCGTTAGAGGACATCAGGGCCGTTGCACAATGGCACTGTGTGAGTCCTCATTTACGGATTACTATGTGAGGAATGTGTGAGACTCAGCCAATCCACTCGCTTTAGCTGTTTTGGGAAGATAGTTAAGTGACCACACTGCTCTTCACCCTTTTTTCACTTTGGTAAGAAAAGAATCTAAAGCAGGCATGGTCGAGCGAGAGGATGACAACCAGATTGTGTCACTGATGGCCGGACCAGTGAATGGTTGGAGGCGGTACGTCTGAAGTCCAATTATCATAAGGTAATTCAATAGTGAGAGTTTTTTGTATTGTGTCTATATATCATGTTCATTCATCTTATATATTCATGCTCATTCCCAGGCTAATACATATGGATATGCAAGGAGCAGTTAACCCTCTTGGCATATTTGTGTTTCAGGCGAGATACATGTTCGTGAGTTCTCTCCCTTTTCTTAGGAGAAAAAAAGGGGGGGGGGGCAGTGATGCGAATGTGATTCGGTTCCGTTAACTTGACGGTCCTTTTAGGTCTCCGTTAGTCAAGTTTTAAGTCTAACTCTTTCTCCAAGGGGCAAAAGTAGCATTGATGGCTTGCCCCTTCCCACCAGATTACTGATCAAATGTGGTGTATATCAGAAGTAACAGAATGGTGAGTATTGATCGAAGGAGAATGAAGGAAATGTCAATTTCCCTTTCTCCGAGATCTAACAATACTCACCATTCTGTTACGGACCCAGCCCCACGGAGGCAAGCCATGGATTTCTCTTGTTTGGTGGCTATGCAAACAATATGAGCTCTATGGTAGACGGGTACTCGGCAGTTGGGAGCCGAGTACCCGGTTCCAAGGAGTCGGTAAAGCTTTCTAAGTCTATAGTCCTAGAGCCATAGAGAGGAATATGCAACTAAGATTCAAGATTATTTATTTCCATATAGATAAATAATGTAACAATTCAAAACAGGCATCCAGCAAAGGCACAGTCCATGATGTGGTGGACAGATTGCGAACTCCTTCAGAATCATCTGTCCTACATGTATCTGTTGTCTCAAGATTGGAAATAAAACTTTCACCCAGATAAGTGCAAAATCACGTGAATCGGAATATCATTAACAACGGACGATACAGACTAAGTGAAGGAATGCCTCTTACATGTATAGACTGGGTCTGTGGGTGAAATTACATGGAAGTATCAATTGACAGCAAGCTGATATTTGAATGAATATGATTTCAGAGAAAGTTAACAAAGCGAATTCAGTGATGGGGCTTATAACATGTATATGGCAGACCATGGAATTCCTGGCCTGTAAAACATTTAAATTACTTTACCTGTACGGCTTTGGTGAGACCCCATCTTGAATACGCTTAGAACGAGATTTGGTGCCCACACTATAGAAAACACATAGAAGCGATTGAAAATGTTCGACATGAAACCAAATTAATATCAGGACACTACACTCAGCTACGAAGACCAGCTACGCAGACTAGAATTACCATCAGCTGCCAGATACATTCGACTAAGCATTATGTTTAATTGTTTCATGCTGAACGCCTGTTCGCAGATTATCTGGCCATTCTATCTCAATCAGCAAGTGGTGTACAAAATTCCTTACATAAACATAGTAGTTAGTACCTATTGCAAGAAATGGAACCTTACTGTGAACCTTAAAAAAATAAAGTAATTGGGTTTAATAAAGGCGGCCACCTACTAAAGAATTCTGTTTCTCATGTTTGCATACACCTGGGGACGGAGCTTAATGTAAACGTTGTCTCGCAATCCACAATGATATGGGTAACTAACATGCCAACTTTGGTTGAATCCCTCCAACTTTGACTTTCTTCCCCACCTCCACCATTGGCCCCCACCCCAACCCAGGAGGCAGAGCCTAATGTAAATGTTGTCTTCCAGTCCTAGATCATATGGGTAACTTGCATAACAAATTTGATTGAATTCCACCGAACATCTTTGGAGGAGATAACTGAACAGACGCTTATGATCATGTCGATAGTCAATTACAGGACTGGCGGTATGATCAGCGAACGAAAAGAAGAAGAAGACTGAACAGACAGACAGATGGAGGCAATTGCAATATGCCCTCCATTTTTTCAAAACGTGTCCATGGATAATAAACTGACAATAATATTTATACTTACAGTAATAAAAAATACATGTCATGTACTAGAGCTCATCCAGTCTGGCTGTAACAGAGGGATCCATTTCTAGCTATGCCCATCCATTTTTAGCTAAGCTCTGGCCCGCCTACCTTGTACACACATTTGAGTCAATTTTAAGACATTGAAACCTGGATTCAAAGAATTGTCAATTTCATGTTAACTATACCGGTAAACTGGTGAATAGTTTGAAACTAATTTTACTTGGTCCTTTGCTGCCTGTGGCATCAACAGCTCCCAGATAAAATTTAATGATGACTATGACATCATAGACTTATCCAGTGTAGATAAAATGCTTTTATTTCCTGATTTCCTGCTGATCACGATACATGTATCAGACCTTGGTTGTTCATGCCTTGACCATGGTCGACTGTGATTTTTTTTCTCAACTGATCATGGTCCCAATGACCATGTTAACATGATCAGTACATCAGATGACCATGTGTGCCCATGTTTGCAATAAATTTTGGAGGTTTTGTTATCAACCATGATATCATGGTCACTTGATGGTCAGTTTGTGTGTAACTGAATTTCTACCTCACTGACCATGATCTATTATGGTCGACCATTGTTAGTGCAAAGATTTAATACTATTTCTATTGATAATGATGTCATGATCAACTCATGGTCAATATCAGTGATAGACCTGAATATTTAAAAATTACTTTCCATCATTGACCATGATATATCATGGTCTATATCATGGTCGACCATGGGTACTGGAGAATTTCAATGTTATCCCTATTGACAGTGAGTTCATGATCAGATATGTCACCAATATTTTGAACAATTAATCAAAGTCCTTCATTGACCATGATATATCATGGTAGACCATCATTACCGGAGAATTTCAATGTTATTCCTATTAACAGCCGATACCATGGTCAGTCGACCATTGTTACCGGAGAATTTCAATGTTATTCCTATTGACAGTAATATCATGGTCAGCTCGTGGTCAGATATGTAACCAATATTTATAATAATTATCAAAGTCCTTCATTGACCCTGATATATCATGGTCGACCATGGTTACTGGAGAATTTCAATGTTATTCCTATGGAAATTACATAGTATGCTATTGCACATAAATTATGTTATCATTATTAATTATGACATTTGAATATGATTGCCATATACATAGAAGCATACTGATAATAATACGTACAGAATTGTATAAACTGTATTTCAAACAATGTCACTGCAGGTTATCCATTTCAAAATTTTCATAGTTTTATATATATACATGTATCTAGAAAGTGTAATCAATTTCAAATTCTACTAATTTCACTTTTTAGATTTAATTTCTACAGACTGCCTTCCACCCCCTTCCCACCTCCAAGAGAAATAACGTAATTTCTCCACCCACCCCTCCCTCACAGCATAAAACACTTGCACCCGCCAACACCAACTCACTAAGTAGCAACAGGCAACGCATCCACTCCTAGCAACGTGATTTATTTTTTCTCAGTTTTCTGTTAATTTGAATCCCTCAGGTTCAGTTCATTGTTGACATGGCTCAAATACATTTCGGTGTGGCCAATATAACAAAACTTCAAGTCAAGTCATAATTTATAGCTTCATGACTATTACAGTAGCTCATGACAATGCTCACAATGTTGTAATCGCTTCTTGTCGCTTTGGCTAAGACGAAAGTAGTACAGTGTTGTAGGCTGTACAGTCTGGCACATGTACCGGTACACTTTATACAAAAGTGGAGCTGGATTACTGACCAATGGTCAACCATGCAGGTTAAAGGGCACCATAGTCAGACCAAGTTTCAACCATGTTCTGGTTGACCATTGTCCAACCATGAATGACCAATGTTCTATTTGACCATGGTCAAACCATAGTTGCTCATGTTGTCGCCGACCAAACATGGTTTGATCATGGTCATGAAAAATGTGTTTATCTTAGTTGACCATGGCCTGACAGGTGCTGTTTAACCTGCATGGTCAATGATGTTTCTTCATAGTCATTTCATAGGCTGTTTAAACGTAGTCTGCATCATGTTAATGTAATGGATGCTCAAAATGTTTCAACTTTGTTTCAGGCTCTTAACTTTGCTTATGCTTTGATCATTTGTCTTTCCGTCAGACTTGTGTGCCAGTAGTCATTGTACTGCAGGTTACTACCACACAGTCATTGACAGTGATGCTGTATGTGTCAGTCTTAAAGCTACGCTTCTTTGAAGCATACTGTTTGCCTATTGGGTAGTACAATGTACCATGGGTTTTTTGATTCGACAAGTAGGGTCAGAATTATAGCTCCGGTTCTCTAGATATGCATTATTTATTCACAGAAAATTTAGTCTAGGGCAGGCTAGGTGCTGTGGCAGCATAAGATGGCGAGATATTTGGTATCCATGTACCTCTTGTTATAGCAAATCAGAGGGCCGTCCAGTGTTCAGACGCCTTGAGACTGACTGGTAAATTTGACGTCACTAAGTGTTACCTGGATTCTGCTTGGTTGTGATGTTATAATAATTAAGGACCGTCCGTTCCCTTTGGCATCAATCAACTGGGGTGATATTGTCAAAACTACGACTCGCTGCGCGTCGTAATTATGAATGTCATTTTGATTGTCGCATAGCTAATGCCTAACAAGTGGTGTACTGGATTCTGGCATTAGATACGTGAGTGTAAGATTCAGCTCTGTCCATAGTGTTCTTCAATGTTGCTTTGAACATACAAGTATTTAATGGTTGTATTTATACGGTTACCTTTTATTATTCCTGCAGAGATTGTGGACTTTCAGAAGATTGTTGGTACTTTTATAGAGATGGTGGACACAGTTTCTACAGAAGTGGAGAAAGAAAAGATGAAGGTAAATTATCATGATTTAAAACTAAATCGAGGGCAAGGGTCCAACTCGCTTTAGAGACTAACTGCCTTTTTCAGCCAAAATAACGACAATATGGTCACCATATTATGATGTTTCTTCAAGAGACGTGTTTTAGCTCATTCAGTACTTGGCATACATCAGTTATATACCTCGGTTTCTAACAATCGGAAAAAGTTAGCCAATTTTACAGCATGTTACATGTATCAATCTTTATTTGCTATAGCTGACAATTGATCGAATTTGTTGTCTATTATTTCTAAAACGTCGCTTTCCAGTCTTTGGAACCTGTGGGTCTGTAGATCAAGGATTCCCCCCTGCCTAAAAATATGCTTGTATGACGCAGGCTGGGTATCCCTGATGCTATACAACTGTAACAGCTAGGCAGCTCCAAAACAGTCCTATATAAGCTCAATGCCTTCCACCGCAAATACCTCCCAACACCACTGGCCCGACTGCTTATTGTCCTTCGATCACTACTTACCATTATGTTATTTATTGATAACAGCCACAATGGGGCTGTGCCCTAAGAATCTTCTGACTTTATAAGCTCTAGCTGGTTCGTGGAAGCGGGTACCCGCCCCAACAACCGGGTACCCGTAACCATGAACTGGCCACTTTTGTTTGCATAGCCAACAAGTGACCGCCATTTTGTGCAGAGGAAAAAATCAAAGTTTTACTTGTGCTTTTCTGTGACTTCTGTTCCTTTTCTTCGAAATCAGATTTACTTGGATTACAATGGAAGACGCTGATACTCAGGTCATACATGTATATTTCCTTGAGGTAATCTAGTTATAGTGGAGACTTTGTCTCCTATTTTCATGTGTATCATATTTCACTGGGACGTATGAGACAGCGGAAAATGCTCTTTATGATCACCTCCTTAAGCCCCAACGGCGATCTGGCAGTATGAACTGTTTTCTTTCAGTTTGTTTACCGGCAAAATACACGGTTTTCTGACACTAAATCAGCTTACATCATTCATCGTGATGGTCCGGGCAGGTGATGTCACACCCTTTTAGCTAGGATTATTTCGTTGGGAAAAAATGTTTTTTTTAATCATGCATCTTATTCTTGGTGGCTGTGTGATTGTTAGTATGAGAAACTTATGAATTATTGGTCAAGTTTTGCATATAATTTCCATCCTGTTTGTGATGAACGGTTATTTCCAAAATTCTTGATTAGATGTGTGATACTGCAGCTTTACGGTGTTCTACAGCAGTACGGTTAATTTATTCTGTTGTTTTTCCTCGTGTCGTGTTCGTCATTCGTCTGAAAGTATAATTTTGGAAATGATTCTTAAATTTACCGCAAATGTCTTCAACACGGTTCCTGGTTCGTTTATACATCCTGCAGGATCAATTTATGGGTGTATGTTTGGCCTTTAACATTGTTATTGCCAGCTTACACGATCTTGGTTGTAACATTTCAGGTATTTGGGTGCTTGATGGTTAACTGATAATTTATTGTGAAATATTTGAAAATTATTTGGCTGCCTTCCGTTCTGTGTTGATCCGCTTGCTTATTGTAGTCGTGCGCTTATTTTTATGCCAAGCCCGCACCTTCGTGCAGTTTGTGCCACAAATTCATACACGTAGCTTACAACAGGATTTGTACACCTTTCAGTGTTTGAAATTCCATGACTTTTCATGACCAAAGTTAGTAAATTCCATGACCTCCAAGTATTAAGATCTAGGAGATTTATGATGTAGCTACATAAATATTCTGCAAAATGTCTGAATATTGCGTCCTGTAACAACCAATCCAAAGCTTTGTATTGATAAACTGCTGGTGTAATTTTTATTGCATAGAGGTGATGAAGGAAATTTATTCCAAGAGATCTTTCATTTTGCATGATTATCATTTTCCATGACTTCTATGACCTATCATAAAAAATGTTGATTTTCCAGGACATTAAATTTTTTAATTCCATAACTTTCCAGGATTTCCATGACCAGTACGAACCCTATTACAAGGACCATGTCTGTTTCCGATGTTCTAATTGTAACGTAGATGATCGTTGTAATGTGTGTTCAGGGTGGTCCACCGAGTTTATGGTAAAGTTCCTGTCCCAGAAAGAGTTGGCTGGGTCTGACGCTGGGTCAAGCAGATCGAAATTAAATCGGGAAACACCTGTTTTGGCCCAGGTTGGTGTTTGCCATCCACAGTTGGAGTGAGGTTGGCACCCCCTGCATTGTTCGGGTCCGCTATGCAAGATTTGTTGCATAGCATCCTGCCTACATTGGTGTCATCCCTTATTCCGAAGGATGTGGCGCAACCTCTTCCTGTACTTGGTATGGACCATGTTCTCGGACAGGGTCCTGGACTGGCTATCCTGGGGGGGGGGGGGGTGCCATCTCGTATGGCCCCTGGCAGTCCCGTCAGGTTCCGGCCTGACAGGTTCTGCTCCGGAGCTACCTCTGGGTGTTCCAGTAGCGGTAGCCGGTCCGTCAGGTATGGGATCCGTTTGTCATGATGGCTCCAGTGTGTCCTCGTCCGGTGATGGCTTTTCGGAGTCAGAGGACGAGGGTGCCATGGAGGAGAGGTTGTTGCGGCCCGAGATGCCGCGGGTGGAGTGTATATGGAGGTTGATTCTGCCCTGGATGGAATCGCCCTCCATTTGTCTGGCTTGGTGCAAGCCATGGCGGCCTGTGGCTGAGGCCGCATCGGTACCGGGCACCTGTTCGTTGACGGTTGGTTTGCCATCAACTGACATGGTGTAGGGTTTTGCTGGCCACGCATGGTACTCAGCTATGATGTCTGAGCGGCGGCTAGACACAGGGTGCCGATGGTGCCCGTGTATGGCCCCGGTTCTGGAACCATCACAGGTCCGCACGCTTTTTCATGTGGGCCTACTCCATGGAATGCTTTGTTGGCATTGTTGAATGGGGTGGCGGCGGAACCTTACAGTACCGTTGCTCATGGCTATCCAACTGTGACTCCTAGCCAGGAGGCCACTGTTGGTAGACCCATAGGCACATTAACGGGTGATGTGTTTATGGGTTTGTCTTCCTCATAAATGAATTGGAGTGATGCCCTGGCTTGGCTGGCCAGGGTTGATCCATCCATGGTTTCGACCACTTCTGAGGAGGATATTCCCTGTCCGTCAGTTGTGGCCATACAGAAGGGGGTGGGGGGGGGGGTGTCTTGCCCGCGGTTAGGATCTAAAGCATTGGCTTGGATCCTAAGTTCAAAGATCTGCTTGAAGCAATTTATGCTAAGCAGTTATCTTCGAAAAGCCAGCTCCCTGCTGCCTCCATGAGTTGCGGGCAAGGTGCCACATTCCCAGAGTGGTATGGAGCGGTACCAACAGTCACGGAGGATAACCATTGGGTCCTGGGTGTCCCTAGTGCTGGAGCAGGTGGTCCTGCTCAGATACTAGTGGGTAGGAACCAGGCACACTCCAAGGAACTCCTGTCCCTGTGATGAGGGGTTGACGGCGGCAATGAATGCCGTCAATCATTCTTATCGATTGCTTCAGTCGGTGTGGACTGAAGCAGAGGCAGGCCACCCTGTGCCACCAGCAGCGCTATCGTGTGTGAATGATGGCCTGGTGCTCTCTATGGATGCGCTGGCACGGGAGCAAGCACGTGTCACGAAGTGGACAAGCGCACACACTAGGAGCTGCATCTAAGCCGTCAGTCGGACAGCCTTCCTCCAAGAAACACAAGAAGAGCAAAGCGAAAGCTGCGCCGTCTTCGAGTGTGACTGCTGGGCCTTAATACCATCAGCAGAACAGCAGACCCTATTGCACAGATTGTCTTTTTATCTGATGCCCGCTCCGTCCTTGAGGCTATCACCAAAGGTAAGCTGCCACAACTTGAAGAAGCACTACAAACCATCAAATGCTTTCGGATAGCATTGCAGTGGATCCCCTCACACTGTGGAGTCCAAGGAAATGAGGAAGCAGGCAAGATGGCAAAGGTGGGTGAAGAAGAGAATCAGACAGAAAACATGGTTACCCATACAGGGATGAAGACTATCATCAAGTCACTCTATAGAACACCTCAATCATCATGTTTTGAGGCCAGACCAAGTGACCATTTTTCGTCTCAGAACTGGACACAGCAGACTAAACCAACACATGTACAGGCGGTTCCACCTTACGACATCACCCGCTTGTCCTTGTGGAGAAGCAGAACAGACCACAGAGCACATACTTCAATGTTGCAGTACGTATCAGCTGCTGAGAGAAGCGATCTGGCCTTTGTCAACCTCTTTTCTTGGAAAGCTGTATGGGCCTGTGGAAGAACTGCAGAAAACCACAGATTTCATCTTGAGAATGGCTCTCCAAGTGTGATACCAGCGATCGAAAAGAAGAAGAAGACTGCTGGGCCTTCACAGCCGCCACCGGCTAAGAAGGTGAGGAAGGCTAACTAGGCTCCTGCACACCCTAGTGACGGCCCTAATCGCCCAAGAGGCAGGAAGGGTAAGGGTAAGGCCTCAAAGGGCAGAAAGACAGGAGCAGACTGTACCTGAGGGTATGGTGGCTCCCTTCACATTCGTCTGGACCACGCCTGGGAGACAGGAACAGCGGTGCTAGTCAGACCAGTCAAGCCGAGACCAAAATGGTTCTCTCTTTCTCTCTTTAAGAGGGGAGGGGTGGGGGGGGGGGTTGGGGGGAGCCAGACATCCTCCATAGGCATCATTGTGCCTATAGTGGCTGGAAGGCTCATGCGTTTCTTCGAGGCTAGGCGAGGTGTGACGTCAGACAGTCTGGTGCTGGGATGGATATCTCAGGAATACATGCCAGAGTGGTGGGACATGCCTCCACAAAATCTGGCTTTGACACCAGTCTGGACTCGCGTACCAAGGGGGCCAGATAAGTTAGAAGCCTTCCAAAATGAAGTGTCAGGATTGCTTCTGAAGGCTTCTATTCAAACATGTTCTTTGTTCCCAAGAGCACAAGGGTGGGGGGGGGGGGAGTGGTGGAGACCCGTACTCAATCTCAGGCATTGAATTGGTTTATCCATACCCCTCGGTTCAAAATGGAAACCCTGAGGATGGTAATGGCAGGATTGAGGAAAGGAATGTGGTGGTGTGTATCCAGCAATCTGAAGGGTGCATATTTCCACATTCCAATGAACAGCCAGGTTTCTGTGATTCACATTTCAGAATCATGTTAAGGAGTTTGTAGTGCTCCCATTCGGCCTGTCGACGGCCCCAGAGTTGTCCTAGCGGTGACAACATTTCTCAGAAAAGAGAACGTGGCGTTTCACACCTACATAGACGATTGGCTTATCAAAGCGGGCATGCCAGCCAGGTTAAAGATGGATACTGCTCTGATTCTGAAATTGCTTTCAGATCTAGGGTGGATAGTCAACAAGGAGAAATCTGAATTGACATCAACTCAACTCTTGGTCTATTTGGGGATGCGATTCGATCTAGAGAAAGTCATGGTATACCCATCAGAGTTCAGGTTGGATTCGCTGAAAGTCATTCTCAAGAGCATTCGAGTGTGAATTCACATTCAGGCGAGGAGGTTTCTTGAGATGCTGGGCATGATGGTCTACAGGGAGCAGGTGATCCAGTACGCTGCTCTAATGCGAAAACTTATCCAGATGTATCTGATGTATCTGATCAGAACACACTCCCTGTCAAAATCGGTACCGGTTTTGGAGCCGATAATGTCGCATCTTGCGTCGTGGAAGGAGCGTCACGGTCAGAATCTCCTAGTAGGAGTTTCGCTTCACCCGCCCCACCCCAGCTGTCCGTTTACACAGATTCATCTGGGGGGGCCTGCTAGGGAGAACACCAGGTCTCAGGCACATGGGCTTTCCTAGAGAGACGGCGGCATATCAATCTATTAGAAATAATGGCAGTGTAACTGGCACTGGAGAGATTTCTTCCAGAGGTCAGGGCCACGGTGATATTGATACGGTCGGACAATTCGACAGTGGTATCATGCATAAATCACCAAGGCGGGACCAGGTCTCCCACACTGTATGAAAATGTGGAACTTGATTCAATGGTGCAGGAATTACTCAGTTGTTTTGAAAGCAGCTTACATTCCTGGGCGATTGAACATTCTGGTGGATGCTTTGTCTCGCAGACAGAGGATCCTGCCAACAGAAAGGTCCCTCAACCCTCCGGTTCTATTAAGGATCTTCAAGCATTGGGGCAAACCCAACGTGGACTTGTTTACCACAAAGGAAAATGCTCAAATTGTGGCTTATGTCTCGCCAATTCCAGATCCAAATGACGTCGATACAGACGCTCTGGCAAGAAGCTGGAAGGGGATGCACGTGTACCCACCCACCATCCTCCCGAAGGTTTCAATGGTGAGAATTCGAGAGGAGCCGTGCCTGGTCCTGCTGATAGCACCATTTTCGTCCAGTAGGGCGTGGTTTACGGATCTTCTGGATCTGTTGGTGGACAATCCAGTGCAGCTGCCCGAGATTCCAAACATAATCATTCAGGCCAAGTGCCGCTTCCTACACAAGTGACCCAAAATGTTCAAATTGACTGCGTGAATGTTATCAAACAACGTTCCACATCGGAAGGCCTTTCTCAACAGGCTGCAAATTTCATCACAGTCTCGAGAAGGATGTCAACCTTCAAGTCATATAACAACAAGGTTAACAAATTTGCAGAATGGTGTAAAGGAAAGGATCTCGATCCCTTTCAATCCACTATTCAGCAAATAGCGGACTTTCTCTGTTAGCTATTCTTCACAGGATTAGCTCCTGTCACGATTGCTGGATACAAGTCACCTCTGGCATCAGTTATCCCTTGTCTAGCCAACAGGGATAGTGCAGAGGTGGCCCAGTTAAATGTGATGGTGAAGGGAATGAGCAATCTCCGACCTAGACAACCGGTAGTTATTCCAGCCTGGAGTCTATCTTTGGTGCTTAATGTGCTAACCAAGCACCCTTTCAAACCCATGGGTTCGGTTAGTCTATAGCATTTGACTCTTAAGGCGGTCTTTCTATTGACAGCTTCCTCAGCCAGTGGCGCAGTGAGATCCACATGCTTTCAGCAGAGAAGGACCAATTTATTGTCTCTGGAGACGGTCTGCGACTGCTTCCAAGAGCAGAATTTAGGTCAAAGAACCAATATTTGAGAGATCCCGGCAAACCGCTTTTTACCGAAACTTACACAGTATGATCATGATGCCAGTGCCTGGTGTCCACTCCGTGCTTTGATTAAGTACAAGAAATGGATGGACTCTCTGCGGTCAGAGGATAGGCATCAGTGGATCTGCCATAAAGAGCCTTATGGCGCAGCGTCCAAGGATACTATATCTGAATGTATTCAGATTACCCACAAAATTGCGACCAATCACCAGGTGCATGACGTCAGAATAATAGCCACCTCGACTGCCCTATGCAATGTTGTCTCATTAGAGGACATGGCCATTGCACAATGGCACTGTGAGTCCTCATTCACGGACTACTATATGAGGGATATGTCAGATTCAGCCAATCCACTCGCCTTAGCAGTATTGAACGATAATGATAATGGACCACACTGATCGTTCTCCTTTGGTAACATAGTGCTAATATTAGAGATTGTCAGACATGGATACCAACCAGTAAAGGTTGTGATGGGTCATGGTGTGGCGGTTGCAGCATCGTGTCTGAAATCCAAAAGTCATCAGGTAATCCAAGTTTGATTGTTTTTTGTATTATGTTTATATATCATGTTCATTCATCTTATATATTCATGTACATTCCCAGTGTGTCAAGAGCTATTAACCCTCTTGGCATACTTGTGTTTTCAGGCGAGATACATGTTTGTTTGTTTTCTTTCCTTGCTGGACAAAAGAGTGGGGGGGGGGGCGGGGGGGGGGGGGGGGGGGAGGGGGGTGGGGGGGGGGGTTATGCGAACATGAGTAGCAGTGAGTCAGTCTTTAGCTTGTCAGTTCTCTTGGAGAAGTCACTGCGACAAGTTTAATCTCGATATTTCTCTAGGGGCACTGAAGTTTTGCATGACTCCCCTTCCCACCAGGTTACTGATAAATCTGGTGTTTTATCAATAAGTAAAGTGATGGTAAGTATTGATTGAAGGAGAATGAAGGTAATTTCAATTTTCCTTTCTCCGAGATCTAACAATACTTACCATTACATTATGGACCCTGCCTCCCAGCCCCACGGAGGCAAGCCATGTGTCGGTCTCATTTGTGCTTAGGCTATGCAAACTAGTGGCCGGTTCATTGTTACAGGTATCCTGTTGTTGGGGCAGGTACCCGGTTCCAGGAACCGGCTAGAGCTTATAAAATCAGAAGATTTTTAGGTCACAGCCCCATTGTGGCTGTTATCAATGATTAATGTAATGGTAAGTATTGTTAGATTTCGGAGAAAGGGAAATTGAAATTTCCTTCAATCTCCAATGACACGCTATACGACATGCGCAATACGCTTCTACTGTGAAGGAATGTTGCCCAATAAAGTATGTTTGGCTATGTTCTGTGAATGCCAGTAGACATGCTTGGACAGGCCTTTGTATTTGTGCATGTATTCTGAGCCAACACCTACAAAGTCTGTTGAGGACACGTGTCACCACGGCAAAAACCAGGTACGGTTTAATGTGCTACATATTGCTCTGAAAGAGGCAGAACTTGGTACACTAAGAGCCAAGAAGAACCTGCAGGCAAATAAAAATGATTGGAACCAGTGCTATCATAGGCAGCAGTAACTCCCAGTCAAATTAGTTTCGAAATATTCCCTACATAATACTAATAGAATCTGTCATTTCTAGTCTGGATGGTTAAGGTGTTAATAGCCAGTTATTGGAGGCTAAAGTGCTGAATATGAAAATGCTTTGCTGATATGACTTGTGACCCATAGAGATAGGACACCATGTTTGTTAGTCCATACTTAGCGAGAAAGATGTACTTTTAAAACTTGGACAAAAACTATATTCAAGAGTTAAAAAGGGGAACAATAGAAAATGCATTCAGTATATGCTCTGAGGTAATGGATGATATAAGAATGGATCTTTATCAAGAGAGGAATACCGGTGATGTATTAGGACATTTACATCTTTACCTGCAACTCAACTAGTCTGGACTGTCACATTTGTTTTATATTTCTGACAAAACCGCAAATATTGTCCATATTAGGCTTGCACTATTACATGATTAATCGTGAATGTATATGATTAAAATTTAACAGTTGAATAATCGTGGAATAATTTCTACTGCATACAATATTTCAAACCCTCCATTTTAATTACACTTTAATGTTATTGATCATGAAAATTAACATTTTACTCAGTGAATGTATGTGCAGTTGTGGGCCAAGATGATTTAAAAAAAATTTTCCAGCCAGTCATTCCAGTGATACATTTTCAAAAATAGACTTCTATTGGCCTGCAAAAGTATATTTGTAAACAATTATGTTCTTCTTCAAGACATAGATCATGTCCTTTTACTTTATTTGCAGGCAATAGGGGCACGTAACCAGCTGAAGTCTATAGCAAAGCAGCGCGATGCACAGCAGCAGCAGTTACAAGCACTCATTACAGAAAAAAGAATGCAGCTTGAAAGGCAAGTACATGTATGTACTGTGGTGGAATAGATATGGTCCAATGAGTCTTTCAGGTGGCTTTTGAAAATGTTAGAATTTCATGAAAAATACTTATTAATTCTTTAACACGCAGGTTCGGCCAAACTGGCTTCTGCAGTGGTCTTGAGAAATGTCCATTTGCAGACCAAGAGAAGACTATTTGAAAATTTACCTCTGTAATGACTGGCTCGATAACCCAATAGACCACTCCAAAAGTCTTGGCCAGGCTTGACCATTCAAGGGATGAGGCAGCATCCAGATCTGATTAAAATTTGGATATCTTTAAAACTACTAGTCAGATTCAGAGCTGCCAACTTGTGATGACAATATTCCTGGAGTTATACCATTCTACTACTTTCTTACTACTTGTAAAGAGGAGCAGAACCAGTCGTGATCCTGGGAGACTTGGCAGGACTGCACACTTATAAGGTAACCCTTTCGAGATTGTGGCTCTGGGGTCGAGCCTCACATTGAGCCAGTCTGTTAGATGGAGTGATGGATGGACAGACTGATTGTTTGTCTAATTCTGTTGACTGGATAGAGATACGGTCTTCTCTATTTTGTTTCTTGACTGAATAGATAGATGGTCTACTCTGTATTCTGGAAATTGACTAAAAACATTCTTCTAGAGCAATAACAACACAGTCTAAACTTGTACTTTGTTTATCAATGATAATGATAATTAGGGTCCCCCACCTGAAAATGCAGATGCCCTATAGTAATCACTGGGTCTATCCGTCTGTCTGTCTGTCCACAATATCTAGTAAACAGCAAATCATACAGAACCCCTTCAGATACTATAACCCCTTAAAAGTGCATATTCACAGCAAAATGCTTAAAAATAAAATGATCAAAATCGTATACTTTTAGAGGCTTAAATTGTGGGCTTAGATGTAATGAAACGAAATAAATCTTAACATATGATAATATCATTACCTATGAATTAATATAATTTTTGAAGTTGTGTGAATTAAGAGACACGAGTCCATAATTCAACTTTTCAGTTAAAAAATTAATAATAATAATCTGTGCAGAATGAAATTGTCATATGTTAAGATTTATTTCGCTTCATTACATTGAGGTACACAAATTTTGCTGTGAATATGTATCTTTAATGGTCATACAGGCCAAAACCACCCTCTGCTATAGTTTTATTGAATGTCTAATTACAGACCAAGAGAATACAATTTTTGAAAATTTACCACTGGAATGACTGGCTCGATAACTGAGCCAGTCATTCCAGTTGATAGATTTTCAAAAATTGTATTCTCTTGGCCTGTAACTGGACATTCAATAAGAAAATAATACAATTTTCTTGACCAAATTTGACCATTAAAGGGTTAACAAAACTTGGTGTATGCCTCAGTTATGATACGCAAATATGCCCTTTGAGGAATTCACCCTAATTTGAGGTTAAAATGAGCTTTTTAATGCAGAAACTCAACATTTTTGTCTCGCATGTGTCTCTTTTCTGACGGCGGCGATGGCGACATAAACAATGTTAAGTTTTTGCGTTTAGCAAAACTTCTCAGCTTATATTTCAGGGTCAATTAATCTTATTGCAACTAAACATGGCTATGTGGTTGCCTATATTGTTAGGAAGCAGCATGATGATACTGAGGTCACAAGTTCAACGGTCACTGTGACCTTGATACAGAACTTTTATTTATGTTAGTTTTTTGCGTTTAGCAAAACTTCTTGGCTTATCGTTCAGGATTGGTTAATTCTATTGGAAGTAATCTTGGATATATTGTTACCTATGATGTTAGGAAGCAGCATGCTGACACTGAAGTCACAACGTCAAAGTTCAAGGTAATTATGACCTCTACAATAGTTTGTTATTTTTCAATGTTAAGTTTTTAGGCTTAGCAAATCCTATCATGTTATATTTCGGGATTGCTAATGGAACACAACATGGGTACATGGTTGCTTATGCCAAGAGGATACAGGATGGTGACATGGAGGTCACCAGGTCAAAGGTAAAGGCCATTCTAATATTGCTATTTGACCTCTGCTTTGTCAACCTTAAAGGGTAACCCAAACGAAGGGGGGTTAAAACATGCCAAATGATGCTTTTGTATAATGTAATTAAAATAAAATATATTGTTTCCATATTTTCCAATTCCTAAATATTAAATTTTGTTAGCAAAAGTCGTTTTATTCAATTTCCATGATTATCACGGGATGACGTCATCGCGTGATTGATTGTTCTCATCACGTGATAAAATAATGATCACATGACATCGTTTTGACAGTTATGAGTAAATAACAGATCGACATAAATTGCGAATTTCATATTACGCTATTTCTTGAGATTTTACACAATATTGTGGTAATATGTTGTAAGTGGTTGGAAAAACACACTGCTGAAGGTTTTGCCCTGTAGTCACGACAAGTACAATATTTTTCAATGTTCCAGAACCGCTAAATTTCACAAGGAAGAGTGAAAACAAGAGGATTTTTAATGTTGTAAGCGACCCGAGTTTGGGTTTTGATGCGACTACACACACGGCCTGGTTTTTCGCGCTTATTATTAATGGTGTTGCATAATGCTTTCATGAATTGCCACCACAATTATCAACACTGTATAGTGTCTAGATACAGACAAGTACGCATATTGGCCTTCTTATACATGCTCGGGGACTGCAGGGTGGGTGGGTTGAACTATATTGTAAAACCTCTACTAAGGCCATCTGTCACATAGTCTGCACGTAAACGTGAATCTCATTTCCAACCTCACGATAAAATGGTTGTTAAATAATTTGGAGCTATTTCAAGTGGAATACGTTCCTGACTCGGACAGCAGCAGCTTTAAATAAAATTAGCCTAAAAATATCCAACCTGATTTGCAGGATGTAAAATTAACTTGGTTGAGCCACTAGGCAGTGGAACGTGATCACTACTAGATTGCGGCCAATTTCTACTCCTGTAGCTTCTGTCTAGAGGGATAGTGGTAATTTCAACATCTGGTATGTTAATTTATCCACAGGCCTTTGAATTTTTGTCCATCCATCCCTCTACCACATATTCCCCATCTATATATAATATACACAAGTCGCTGACATCACGGTTCTGACTACGAACCAACCAATCAGCTCTCTGACAATGGTGACCCAGATGAAGGTTTCATACCTTGTGTATATTATATATAGTAGGGGGATATGTGGTACAGAGATGGATGGAGGAAAATTCAAAGGCCTGTGATTTATCATATTAAATGCATGATCAAGGTCTAGTGCATCATAATAGTATTTGCTGGTCACTGATAAAACCTGTTTTATGTGACCAACTTCATATGCTTGGGTTTTTTTGGGCTGGGTCAGGGTGGTTTCCCACCCCCAACCCGTTCTGACAAATTTAGAACTTTAAATGTTCTGATATGGCATCTGCATTTAGGGGGTAAATATGAAATTTCACATTTAGACTGAAAAAGTGGAGGGCAAAATTCATATCTGCCACACACGCACACACACACACACACACACACACACACACACACACACACACACACACCAGGATCCAAACATGTGTGTGTGGGGTGGGGGCAACCACCCCCTTGTCCCTAACCCCTCTTCTTATGCTTATGACCATATGTTGATTCCAAAGGCTATAGCTGTATCCTATTGGTACTACAGTAGTCATAAGATACAGCCTATCTAGATACGGTCATCGAATAAGAATTTATATTTTATGACTGGTCAACAAATGCTTTTATAGTGCACTAGACAACAGATTCCATCAACAACAGGTCCTACGGCTAGGCTTGTGCAAGTATTGCTTATCACGATCGATTATTTAAGATTATTAAATAATCGTGATTAGTCAATTAATCGGGAGAGGATTTATCATGTCCTTCCCCATCACGGAAGTTAAAAAGTCAACTAGGAGGCGCATTGTACATCATATTTTAGGTTATCTGTTCCACTTGATTCAAGAGCATGCGTATAAGCGCAACTTTTGCACTTAGAAAATTCGCGAGATCACGCCCACTATATTTTTAGATATAGAGACTGGTATCCAGTTAATTTAGAGACTGGTATCTAATCAATTTACCCAGAAGACAATGCGTGTCCTCGGTATGACGTTTTACTTTCCGCAACGGGCAAGGACAGGATAAATCCTCTACTGGATTAATCAGCAGCTGCCTGGATACAAATTACTCATAACAACAAAGGCATATCAATGACAAATGCTACGATGGTTTTAAAATTTCCATTTCCTCAAAATTTTCAAAAATAGTTTCTTGACCTGCAAGTGAACATATATTCACTGAATTTAATGACCAATTGCATAAAAAGGTAATTAATTACAAGAAGCCTAAAGGGGCCTGTATCGCTCACCTGAAATTATTGGCCACTGGCACAACCAAACAAAACAACATGACCACTGGAAAGATTTACCAATCAAATTTCTGTGAAGAAGTTTTAGCCAAATTTGATTAAAATTGGCCCACTGGTTAATAAGCCATCTTTTTATGATTTTCTCAGAAATTTGCAGAAAGTACAAGATGTCCACCAAAAACACAAAACCTTGATTAATTCATGGCAGACGTTTTTTTACATATCAACTTTCCATGGACAAATTTTAATGTCATTTCGGCCCTAATAATATCTGCCAAATTTTGGCCCGATCCATTCAGTGGCTCTGGAGTTGTTTTCGCGAGAACTAGGTCATCCAAGATGGCTGCCGAACCATTTAGCAATTCAAGTTCCCTCAAACAAACTCAGTTCAGCTCTTGCCCTAGATTATATGTCATGAGGTTTGCATCGATCCCCCAAGCGGTTTCGGAGAAGATTTTTAAAGACGTTTCTAAAAGTTGGCCAAAATCCAAGATGGCCACCGGCCTAAGTGGCCGATCGTCTTCCTTTGAACAAACTTGTATTCCTATGCCGTAAGGATTGTTCCTGCCACATATAATTGAAATCGGCCCGTGGTTCTCAAAAAGACATTTTAAATTTCCCATGGCTTTAGTATGGGAGCTTTTGGTGGGAAAATGATACAAGATGGCCACCAAACCATTTATCCAGCAGTTTCAAAAATGGCAAATTTGAAATCAGAATGACCAAAAAGATATATAAAATCAATTTTGGCCTCAAAACCCGTCAAATAAAAAATCCAATATGGCTGCCAAACACGCTACATTTTGATTGGCCCATGGCGGCCAGGTTTTTTGACGGATCAACTTCCCTTGAACAAACTTAGTCCCTAATCATATCAGCCATATTTTGGCCGGATCTATTCAGCAGTTCTGGGGAAGTGGTTTTTGTGAAAACTAGATCATCCAAGATGGCTGCCAAACTATTTGGCCAATCAAGTTCACTGGAACAAACTTAGTTCAGCTCTTCCCCATGATGATATTTCCTGAGGTTTGAATCGATTCCCCAAAGCGGTTTTGGAGAAGGTTTTTAGACATTTCCAAATTGGCCGATCAACTTCGCTTGACTAAACTTGGATCTCTATGCCCTAAGGATGCTTCCTGCCAAATATAACTGAAAGCGGCCCAGTTGTTCTTGAGAAGTCGTTTAAACAAAAAGTTGATGGACACACTGGCCATTCTGGTCAGGGGAGCTAAAAATGTAGGTTTTGAAATATGTTATGCAGGAAAAATTATTCACGATTATTCGATTATTTTATTTTTAATCATAACAATTTCACGATTTAAAAAATAATCACGATTTTCCATTAAATCACGTAATCGTGCAATCCTATCAAGGGCCTGTTGACGCTCTGGACCGTTAGCATTTGAACCAACTGCATTTAAATACAGTGTAGACATAATGGATAATTTTTGTAGAATCCAAGATGGTTACCAGACAAATTGAGCCATCAAAATTCTTGTTTGATATGCTGAAGCCTACAGCCATAGAATCGTTCCACACACATTTGGTTGAAATCAGGTTCTTGATTAAGGAGTAACATTTTAAATGGTGCTTGAAAATCTTCAGTAAATCCAAGATGGCCACAAAAAATGGCCAATCAAATCTGTGAATAGAAGTTCTAGAGGCTACCACCATAGGATCCTTCCAGCCAGATCTGGTTAAAATCTTCCAAGCAGTTTATGAGGCGATATATTTTAAAGGATTTCTGGATAAGTTTCTCAAAATCCAAGCTGGTCAGCCAAATTAGTCAGACATCTATTATTCTCATTGAAAGGTTTAATTCATAAATGAGGATTATGACAGGTGTGTATAAAGGACAGTTCTCTATGGTCCCCAAAGTGTCCTTTATCAACAGGCTTGTATGTGATTTTATCATTCACAATAGTCTTTTGATGATTTTATTGAACGTTTTGTAGACATCCTTTCAACTATACAGATGAGATATTACAAATTCATCATACAATGTAAGAATTTGGTTGAATATTTTGAAAAAGACTGAATATAAGTAATGATTGTGACGTCATTAATCAAATGATGATCTAATATTCTATTGCCATCACCACTTTACCCAAAATGGAGATGATAAAACAGATGCCTAGGAGTAGGCCATATGATTTCCATTATGAATGGTTAACCCTTTTACTCGAAGGAAAGCTTATAGGACCGATTTGATATAAATTTCAGCACTTATCTTGGCGCGATGTATGGAGGAGTGATCTGCATTAGTATTTGAACTGTGATCTATTGGATCAAAAGATGGATATAGTAAAGAGGAAAATAAACAAACATTGAATGAATGTTAATTTATCAAAATCTGTGTTTTTTTATTTTCCTCTACTATACTACTTCTTTACTTTACTACTTCTTGTCTTCTTTCTTTTGTGACAATTCAAATTAAATCAGTAGTATACTATATATATGAAATAATTCTTTTAAATAATTTGTTGTGTGAAGATGTATATGGTTCTATTGAACAAGGGTGTCAGAATCTGTGATCTGAAATAGCCGCTGAATCCCTCTATTGAGACCTCTGTTGAATATTGGTAAAACAAGATCCCTATGATGACAAAGTGATATCTAGATTGAAACACCCATTATCACTAGACGAGTGATCCTGGCTGATCCAATCCCTGCTCATTCTTTAAGTTTTGCTTTTAATCACATCAAATCAATTCTTTGATCTAATGCCACTTATATCAATCCTCAAAGAATATCACAGATGATTAAATTTACTTCAGAATCATAAATGATGTTAGTTAACTGGAGATAAGATCTGGGTACATCCCCTATCCAAGTTGAAAATGATCACTACTCGATCTGTTCAATGTAGCCCACTATCAACCATTGAAACATTTGGAACCTAGGACGGACATGGACCGTTGGATAATCCCATGACTTTATAACATGATTTTGTCCATTAAAATTTAGAATTAATGGTTCTTGGTTCAGAATTTAGATTTGAAATATCAACCTGACTGTCATGTTAATAACTATAATAACTAGAATGCACTCAAGGGTGATGCTGAATCACGCCTTTACGTCTTGACAATGCACTTAGTGACCCCCACCATGACCTTGATTTTCTACCTTTTGACATTTTCTAGCCAATCATAATATCAACGTGTGCAGAATTTGTCGATTCTACTTGCGTTCCAGATTTATTGCTAAAAATGTGTATGGTGGGAGGCACTAAGTGACCCCGATTTTTTATCGTTTGATCCCAAACTAAAACATTTTCTATGCAGTCATAATGCCAATGTATGTGCCACATTTGGTGATTCTACCTACTTGCGGTCGTGATTTATGGCTAAAAGTGTGTATTTCTGGATGCACTAAGTGACCCCTGACCTTTGTTTTTGACCTTTTGACTCCAATCTAAAACATTTTCTATCCACCCATAATATCAATGTATGTGCCCAATTTGGTGATTCTACGTACTTGCGTTCTTGATTTTAGGAGTAGTCATCTAAATGAGTTTGTGGACATTTTTTCCAAGTCCAATATGGCTGCCAAACACGCATTTTCATTGGTCCATTGCAGCCATGTTTCTGACGTAGTGCCTTCCCTTGAAAAAACTTTAATGACACTCAGTGCCTAATCATATCTCCAAAATTTTGGCCCAATCCGCTCAGTGGTTCTGGAGTCATTTTGGCAAAAATTAGGTTATCCAAGATGGCCACCAAACCATTTGGCCAATCAGGTTCCGTTGAAACAAACTTGGTGCAGCTCTTGCCCTAGATGATATTTCATGTGTTTTGAATTGATCCCCCAAGCAGTTTTGGAGAAGATTTTTAAAGACATTTTAATGCGACAGTTTTTTTAACGGATCAACTTCTCTTGAACAAACTTTAATGGCCCTTAGTCCTTAATCATATATCACAAATTTCGGCCTGATCGCTTCAGCGATCGCCAAACACGCTATATTTTGATTGGCCCACTGCAGCCATGTTTTTTGATGGATTAACTTCTCTTGAACAAACATTAATGACCCTTAGTCCCTAATCATATATCACAAATTTCGGCCTGATCGCTTCAGCGGTTCTGGGGAAGAAGTCATTTTTGCGAAAACTAGGTCATCCAAGATGGGCACTAAACCATTTGGTCAATCAAGTTCCCTTGACACAAACTTGGTGCAGCTCTTGCCCTAGATGTTATTTCATGAGTTCTGAATCAACCCCTCAAACGGTTTTGGAGAAGATGATTTTTAAAAACATTTCTAAAAATCGGCCGTAATCCAAGATGGGCGTCGACCAAATTGGCCGATCGGGTTCATTTGAACAAACTTGAATCTCTGTGCCGTAAGGATACTTCCTGCCAAATATAATTGAAATCGGCCCAGCAGTTCTCGAAAAGAAGACACAAAAAAAATCCCATTGCTTTAGTATGGGAGCTTTCGGCGGGAAAATGATTCAAGATGGCCACCAAACCATTTATCCGACAGTTTTGAAAATTGCAAATTTCAAATCAGAATACCCAAAAACCTACATAAAAACAATTTCAGCCTCAAAGTCCATCAAATAAAAAAATCCAATATGTCCGCCAAACATGCTATATTTTGATTGGCCCACAGTGGCCATGTTTTTTGACAGATCAACTTCTCTTGAACAAACCTTACTGGCCCTTAGTCCCTAATCATATCTGCCAAATTTTGGCCTGATCCCGTCAGCGGTTCTGGAGAATAAGTCATTTTCGCTAAAGCTAGGTCAACCAAGATGGCCGCCGAACCATTTAACCAATCAAGTTCCCCTGAACAAACTTGGTTGAGCTCTTGCCCTAGATCATATTTCTTGAGGTTTTCTTCAATCACTCAAGCGGCTTCGGAGAAGATTTTTAAAGACGTTTCTAAAAATCGGCCAAAATCCAAGATGGCCACCGACCAAATTGGCTGATCGGCTTCGTTTGAACAAACTTGGATCCCTATGCCCTAAGGATGCTTCCTGCCAAATATAGTTGAAATCGTCCCAGTGGTTTTTGAGAAGTTGTTTTAAAGGAAAGGTTGACGGACGGATGGACGACGAACGTCACAACATAAGCTCACTTGGCCTTTCAGGCCAGGTGAGCTAACAATCAAAAATCTGAATAGAAGGTCTAGAGTCTACCACTAAATGATCCTTCCAGGAAAATTTAGTTGAAATCTGTCAAGAAGCTAAGGAGATGCATTTTGACACTTTTCGTTAAGTTCTTTACAAAATCTAAGATTTTCACCCAAAAAATTGTCGAATCAAAAATCTGAATAGAACATCTAGAACCTACCTCAATAGCATTCTTCAAACCAAATTTGGCTGAAATCCGTCAAGAATCTAAGGAGATACATTTTGACACTTACCAGTAAATTTTTATAAGAGTAAGATTTTTGATCCAAAAATTTAAAAATCAAAAATCTGAATCACTGTTCTAGAGCCTCCCTTGATAGGATCCTTCTAGCCAAATTTGACTAAAATCTGCCAAGCAGTTTAGGAGGAGATACATTTTAAATCAAAAGTTGATGGACGGAAGACAGTAGCCACGGCATAAGCTCACTTGGCCATTCTGGCCAGGTGAGCTAATAAACAACGTTGGTATAAGCTGATGCTGTCTAGGACAGGCAGATTTCAGTAACATAAATGTAAACAGTCAAACAGTGCTCTCATTAGGCTGTGAGTTACATGTATTATATCCTAGCAAACTCTAATGAATATTACTTAGGAGCACAGTGAACGTAAGTTAATATACCATGTATTGTAACATGAGGGGCATGTACTGCTTCATTTGTACAGTTCTCGAATATCGGTATTTGACTAACAAATATTGAAAATTGGCTTCCAAACACAAATTTTGTCTGGGCAGTCATCATTGCATTTAAGGTAACTCAGCCTTTCAAACCAGGTGGACTAATGATTATTGTCAAAAAGTTAGTTTGCCAGCCCTAAGTGTTGACCAAAATACAATATTCTCATTCCCAAAATAGTATTTAAATTATAATTAACACTTAAATTTGTTCAATAAAATTTTAATTTTTTCATTTAAAATGTTGATGACCAAAATGTCCAATTGTCAGAGATTATTTTTGGAAATTTACCACTGGAATGACTGACTGGCTTGGTGATCGAGCTAGTCATT
>JAVVLW010000139.1:0-22160 GCA_034401795.1 Chaetoderma sp. LZ-2023a | reverse complement strand
CGCATGACACGTGTGTTACGAATGGTACTGAATAGGAGTTGGACTCGTTGGGCAGTTACAGACATAGGTTCATCCTTATCATTTATGCCAATGTTTATGATGATTTTCTCTGGCTGATAGGAGTCCATGTATTTTTTGACAATAGTCCTAGCATGGCACAATTTTGCCCCTGGATAGCAAGCTATCTGGGTGTCTGAATGGGGTTTCACATTTATACGGCTTAGATTGGAGGAGCCAAGGATCAAGATTTTTTTCGTCAAGACAGGGAGTCGCCATTCATGTTTGTGGTCTACCTCATACCGAAATTTCCAGAAAGAATTAGCTTCTAAGTGTGTAGTTTTCTTGAGTTTATTTTGATGATTGATGCTGTTTCTACACGGTGTAGGGGTGAAATTTGGTTGAGGTAGTTTGGCCACTGGCACTGGGGTACTGACACCCTTTTGAGTCAAAGGTGTTGATCTGGTCCTTAGACCAGATTTTCTGTCATCCTTTGCTCTCTGCGGAAGGGGAGGTAATTCATCTGAAGACAGTGGAGGCGGGGTGTCTGGTAGTGGTATCTTACTAGGATCCACAGGAGTTGATTTGGTCCTTGGACCAGATTTCTGATTAGCATCGACTCTCCGTGGAAGGGGAGGGAACTCCTCTGGAGACAAGGGTGGTGGGGAGTCAGGTAGAGGAATCTGAAGAGGGTCCACAGGAGAGTCTAATAGGAATATCGGTGATGGCCGAGTATCCGTTCTCTTCACTGGTGGGGGGCTATCGGTCGGTGACCTGAGCCGTTTCCTGAGTTCTGAAGGTGGTGGAATGACTGGTACGGTCTGGGATGACCTTGCAGTAGGGGTGGTAACTTGGCAATTTTGTGCTTTCTGTTGAAAGTGTGGGTCGAAAGGTCTAATAAATTGATAGAATGCTTCGATTGATTTGACGTGAAGTTTTTTGCCATAGTTGGCTTTTGCCCATCTAATGGCAGTTGATTTTGCCTTACCTAAATTAAGGTTTGGCGCGGTCTGAGCTATGATAATTTCGGACATGATGGTGCCTAAACTGAAATTGTAATGGTCTATCATAGCTCGAATGATGGAATTTGCCCAAACAAAGTTAACTTTCTTGATGTCACTTACTACCTCTATATTTGGCATAGCTGGCTTAATGAAACGGCAGAGTTCGCTCACCTTCCTGCTCA
Organism: Chaetoderma sp. LZ-2023a; assembly: GCA_034401795.1. Lineage (NCBI taxonomy): Eukaryota > Metazoa > Mollusca > Caudofoveata > Chaetodermatida > Chaetodermatidae > Chaetoderma > Chaetoderma sp. LZ-2023a. The sequence goes on along the minus strand of JAVVLW010000139.1, from coordinate 20,977 downwards.
GACCGGTTGGCAGGGTGTTGGAGCCCAAATTGCTGGTTAGGACACCTATGTGGTGAAAACATTGTATTATCATATAATAGCACTTGACTAGTCGAGCCTGGGGAGGAGACGGACTGCTGTCCTCATGGTTGACATTCCGTCTCTTGCCCTTGCTCGTTCTAGCCATGGTGATATTATGCTCTAATAAATGATCAAAAACCAACAAATTTAGCAACAACTGGGCCAGTCAACAAATCTAAGCAAGAGAGATAATCAAGCTCTAACCAACAATTGTCTAGTTTAAATTAAAGGGCTGATCTAAAAATTAAAACCTGAAATTTGAGTGATGAATAATTACATCTACAAGCCTACATAGAACCACAAGCCTACTAAGTTTACAAGCCTACACAATTTAACTATACCTGAAATGGAAGATGAAGGATTATTAGCATTTTAATATTTAAACATACAACAAATACAATAATAGCAATTAATATATAACTCACAATTTTATGATACCGTCGTGCTTGGCTGACCGGTTTCGGTTAAGAATAACCTTCTTCAGAGCCTTGAGAACAAATCTGTCCTTCCATCATAATTCCTGTCTATTTATTAGGGTGGCTGGCTTTAGGGGATTGTCTTCGAAAATTACTCAATTGCTTTGAAGTTAGCTAACTTATTTTCAATAAAGATTCAGGCCACCATAGGTGCTAGATTCAATTGTGTTATGCCCTTTGCTATTGATTGAGCTCTAGGGTTTCTGAGTGAGGTTTGGGTGTCACTCGCTTGATTGAGAAGTCATTGATCAAAGGATCAAACCTAGGCCATTAATTCAGTGAATTGTTTTCTATTCTTCAAAGGCGCCAGATTGGTATTGTTTTCAATGTTTGATTTATTCAGCTAGAACTAAGCTTTAAACTGGGAATGATTACAAAATTACAAAACCACAATTTGAGAAGACAGACCATATTGATTGATGAGTGGAATGACAGATTTGCCCGACGGTATAGATAGGTGCACATAATTAGTTGGTTAGTAAGTCAATAAAATAATAGAACTGGCACTGGCTGGTAGGTAGTAATATGGTTAAGGCGCTGGCTCAGAATTTTCAAAAAATTGAAAATATTTTTTATTTATTTTATTGCCTGAGATTTGTTATTTTTGTTTTCTAGAGGCGAGATGGCCTTATAAATATTGGACAACTTTAAGATGATGATGTTTATCCAGTTAATTTCGATTTTACCAATATGTCACGTAGATTTGGATTTTTCCTAAATGCTATTACTGGGCGCAAATTGAGAGGCTGTCTTAGATTATTCTGTAATTTATGATATTCATCTTTCAAAATTTCGGCAATTTCTACATTTTTTCGATTATATGTCAGAGTGAATGGAATTATTTCACGCTGATCAGCAAGACCGGGGTCCACATTTATGCCCCTCGGCCATTCTGTTTCTAATTGCTTAATCCAAAATGATTCTCTAAGTTTCCTTTGTTTATCAGTTTCGTCAGTGGTATTTGAGAGAGGTGGTTGTTCAATGGGTATAATTTCGAAGTCCCGAGCGACTGAATGGCCAGGAAGGTTAAAGTGTTCAGCGACATGCGTGTCTTTTTCATGTCTAATATCGCAAAGGTGTCTAGTAGCTCGCCATCTTAATGGGCATTTGGTTTCACCGACATATTGCTTTTGGCACAATTTACAAGATATTACATAAATGACGTTTTCGGAATCGCAATCTAAATTAGACTGAATTTGAAATTTGTTTTTGTTCTGAAAGCTCATAAACGTTTTTTGATTTGGAAGAAGTAGGTCTAATTTACACCTTTTCTTTCCACATTTCCGAGATTCTCCTGCGCCTGTGATTGGACGATTGTGACGAATCTTGGTAGGCCTGTGATCCGCAGCATTATCAGGGATAGTTTCCAAATCCTGTAAAGTATCAGACTTAATTTTGCGCAAAAATCTAGATGAATAGCCTCTCGGCTTGAGGGCCTTGAATAAGAGAGAGCATGCAGATTCAAAGTTTTTTCTATCACTCGAATTTCTATGAAAACGGATGATTTGTGATTTTACAATTCCTTTAAAGGTATGAGGTGGATGGAAGGATTTCTTGTGAAGTAGTTGATGAGAATCTGTGGGCTTAAAATATACTTTATAATCAAGGTGTCCCGTTGTGTCATACATTACACCTTTGTATAGCGTTAAATCTAAAAAGTCTACGGACATTTGGTCAATGTTGGCTTTTAGCTTGATATTCGGGTCATGATTGTTCAAAATGGTGAAAAATTCATTAAATTCTTCCTTTGTATGATGCCAAATAATGAAAATATCATCGAGGTACCTGCGATAAAAGAGAGGCTGTTTCGGACATTTGCTAAGCGCATCCTCCTCCCACTCTGCTACATAGATGTTGGCAAAACTCGGACTGAAACGCTTACCCATTGCGCAGCCGCAAATTTGTTGGTATGTTTCACCCGCGAATTCAAAATCATTGCCCTTTAAGCTTAGCTCTAAGAGAGCTAATATTTCGCCAGTGGGCCTATTGTTATCAGGGTATTTTTCAAACGCTTTACGGACAGAATTCAAACCCTTTTCGATGTCAATGTTTGTGTACATTGCATCGATGTCGAGCGTAATTAAAAATGAATTTGGAGGTATCGAGATCTCAGAGACCTGCGACAGAAAGTCGTCAGTATTTTTCAAGAAGCTAAAATGTCTATTCGCAATTGGTTGTAGGTGATAATCAATGATTTCACTGATCCTATAGGATTCAGAACCACAATCCGATATAATAGGTCGTCCTGGTGGTATCATAGGATCTGACCAAGAATCAATAGCCTTATGAATTTTGGGTAACAGATAAAATGTACGTGGTTTTGAGTCTCGTTTCGCAACGAGGTATTTAAACTGTTTCTGCGTTAAACTCTTGTTATCAACCATATTTTGGAGAATTTCATTAAAATTGTCGCAGTTATTTTGCCAGAGTGGTTCGTCTAATTTTTGGTAATGTTTTGGATTACTGAGTTGACGATGTGCTTCACGAATGTAGTTGTCTTTAAGCATTATTACTGCAGCAGATCCCTTATCAGCAGGTTTAATGACAATGTCATTGTTTTTACGCAATCCTGTTAAGGCTTGACGTTCCTCATATGACAAATTTTTATGATTTTTCGGAAATTCAACATTTTCAATACGTTCTTTTACAATTTTTATACTGTCGGGGATCGCTGGATCGACTAATTTTGAGTCTGGTGCCCAGCCAGTTCTTTCAACGAATGGCAGAATATTACTTTTCGAGTTTCGAAAAAAGTCGGCTAATTTGACACGGTGGGAAAATTCAAGAACTTCCATTGAGCCATTATCTAAAAGTGCATCTATGCCTAATTTGGGCCTAGGAGTTGGTACAAATGTTAGGCCACGATTGAGTATTGATTTTTCTGCTTCAGTTAATGTAGCGCCAGTGAGATTAACAATATCACTACCTAGCCCGATACCGGGGTGGTTAGTACCCTGACCCTCGGTTAGTTTAAATTAAGAAAGGTTAACCAGCTATAATACAATGCATTAGCAGTTTTTTCACTCCAATGGATATTATCCTGGACTACTTCAAAATCAGAAATTGGTAGACTAGGGATGACAGAGACCTTTATACGCAGGGATTCTACAGATGAATTGATAAATGCTAAGGTCCTTTTCTGCTTTGCAGTTAGATGTTGAGAGTAGTTCAGTTTAGTGAAATAAACCTTTGCATCTGGAAATTTTGAACGAATGGTACTGAATAGGAGTTGGACTCGTTGGGCAGTTACAGACATAGGTTCATCCTTATCATTTATGCCAATGTTTATGATGATTTTCTCTGGCTGATAGGAGTCCATGTATTTTTTGACAATAGTCCTAGCATGGCACAATTTTGCCCCTGGATAGCAAGCTATCTGGGTGTCTGAATGGGGTTTCACATTTATACGGCTTAGATTGGAGGAGCCAAGGATCAAGATTTTTTTCGTCAAGACAGGGAGTCGCCATTCATGTTTGTGGTCTACCTCATACCGAAATTTCCAGAAAGAATTAGCTTCTAAGTGTGTAGTTTTCTTGAGTTTATTTTGATGATTGATGCTGTTTCTACACGGTGTAGGGGTGAAATTTGGTTGAGGTAGTTTGGCCACTGGCACTGGGGTACTGACACCCTTTTGAGTCAAAGGTGTTGATCTGGTCCTTAGACCAGATTTTCTGTCATCCTTTGCTCTCTGTGGAAGGGGAGGTAATTCATCTGAAGACAGTGGAGGCGGGGTGTCTGGTAGTGGTATCTTACTAGGATCCACAGGAGTTGATTTGGTCCTTGGACCAGATTTCTGATTAGCATCGACTCTCCGTGGAAGGGGAGGGAACTCCTCTGGAGACAAGGGTGGTGGGGAGTCAGGTAGAGGAATCTGAAGAGGGTCCACAGGAGAGTCTAATAGGAATATCGGTGATGGCCGAGTATCCGTTCTCTTCACTGGTGGGGGGCTATCGGTCGGTGACCTGAGCCGTTTCCTGAGTTCTGAAGGTGGTGGAATGACTGGTACGGTCTCGGATGACCTTGCAGTAGGGGTGGTAACTTGGCAATTTTGTGCTTTCTGTTGAAAGTGTGGGTCGAAAGGCCTAATAAATTGATAGAATGCTTCGATTGATTTGACGTGAAGTTTTTTGCCATAGTTGGCTTTTGCCCATCTAATGGCAGTTGATTTTGCCTTACCTAAATTAAGGTTTGGCGCGGTCTGAGCTATGATAATTTCGGACATGATGGTGCCTAAACTGAAATTGTAATGGTCTATCATAGCTCGAATGATGGAATTTGCCCAAACAAAGTTAACTTTCTTGATGTCACTTACTACCTCTATATTTGGCATAGCTGGCTTAATGAAACGGCAGAGTTCGCTCACCTTCCTGCTCAGACCGGTTGGCAGGGTGTTGGAGCCCAAATTGCTGGTTAGGACACCTATGTGGTGAAAACATTGTATTATCATATAATAGCACTTGACTAGTCGAGCCTGGGGAGGAGACGGACTGCTGTCCTCATGGTTGACATTCCGTCTCTTGCCCTTGCTCGTTCTAGCCATGGTGATATTATGCTCTAATAAATGATCAAAAACCAACAAATTTAGCAACAACTGGGCCAGTCAACAAATCTAAGCAAGGGAGATAATCAAGCTCTAACCAACAATTGTCTAGTTTAAATTAAAGGGCTGATCTAAAAATTAAAACCTGAAATTTGAGTGATGAATAATTACATCTACAAGCCTACATAGAACCACAAGCCTACTAAGTTTACAAGCCTACACAATTTAACTATACCTGAAATGGAAGATGAAGGATTAGTAGCATTTTAATATTTAAACATACAATCAATACAATAATAGCAATTAATATATAACTCACAATTTTATGATACCGTCGTGCTTGGCTGACCGGTTTCGGTTAAGAATAACCTTCTTCAGAGCCTTGAGAACAAATCTGTCCTTCCATCATAATTCCTGTCTATTTATTAGGGTGGCTGGCTTTAGGGGATTGTCTTCGAAAATTACTCAATTGCTTTGAAGTTAGCTAACTTATTTTCAATAAAGATTCAGGCCACCATAGGTGCTAGATTCAATTGTGTTATGCCCTTTGCTATTGATTGAGCTCTAGGGTTTCCGAGTGAGGTTTGGGTGTCACTCGCTTGATTGAGAAGTCATTGATCAAAGGATCAAACCTAGGCCATTAATTCAGTGAATTGTTTTCTATTCTTCAAAGGCGCCAGATTGGTATTGTTTTCAATGTTTGATTTATTCAGCTAGAACTAAGCTTTAAACTGGGAATGATTACAAAATTACAAAACCACAATTTGAGAAGACAGACCATATTGATTGATGAGTGGAATGACAGATTTGCCCGACGGTATAGATAGGTGCACATAATTAGTTGGTTAGTAAGTCAATAAAATAATAGAACTGGCACTGGCTGGTAGGTAGTAATATGGTTAAGGCGCTGGCTCAGAATTTTCAAAAAATTGAAAATATTTTTTATTTATTTTATTGCCTGAGATTTGTTATTTTTGTTTTCTAGAGGCGAGATGGCCTTATAAATATTGGACAACTTTAAGATGATGATGTTTGTCCAGTTAATTTCGATTTTACCAATATGTCACGTAGATTCGGATTTTTCCTAAATGCTATTACTGGGCGCAAATTGAGAGGCTGTCTTAGATTATTCTGTAATTTATGATATTCATCTTTCAAAATTTCGGCAATTTCTACATTTTTTCGATTATATGTCAGAGTGAATGGAATTATTTCACGCTGATCAGCAAGACCGGGGTCCACATTTATGCCCCTCGGCCATTCTGTTTCTAATTGCTTAATCCAAAATGATTCTCTAAGTTTCCTTTGTTTATCAGTTTCGTCAGTGGTATTTGAGAGAGGTGGTTGTTCAATGGGTATAATTTCGAAGTCCCGAGCGACTGAATGGCCAGGAAGGTTAAAGTGTTCAGCGACATGCGTGTCTTTTTCATGTCTAATATCGCAAAGGTGTCTAGTAGCTCGCCATCTTAATGGGCATTTGGTTTCACCGACATATTGCTTTTGGCACAATTTACAAGATATTACATAAATGACGTTTTCGGAATCGCAATCTAAATTAGACTGAATTTGAAATTTGTTTTTGTTCTGAAAGCTCATAAACGTTTTTTGATTTGGAAGAAGTAGGTCTAATTTACACCTTTTCTTTCCACATTTCCGAGATTCTCCTGCGCCTGTGATTGGACGATTGTGACGAATCTTGGTAGGCCTGTGATCCGCAGCATTATCAGGGATAGTTTCCAAATCCTGTAAAGTATCAGACTTAATTTTGCGCAAAAATCTAGATGAATAGCCTCTCGGCTTGAGGGCCTTGAATAAGAGAGAGCATGCAGATTCAAAGTTTTTTCTATCACTCGAATTTCTATGAAAACGGATGATTTGTGATTTTACAATTCCTTTAAAGGTATGAGGTGGATGGAAGGATTTCTTGTGAAGTAGTTGATGAGAATCTGTGGGCTTAAAATATACTTTATAATCAAGGTGTCCCGTTGTGTCATACATTACACCTTTGTATAGCGTTAAATCTAAAAAGTCTACGGACATTTGGTCAATGTTGGCTTTTAGCTTGATATTCGGGTCATGATTGTTCAAAATGGTGAAAAATTCATTAAATTCTTCCTTTGTATGATGCCAAATAATGAAAATATCATCGAGGTACCTGCGATAAAAGAGAGGCTGTTTCGGACATTTGCTAAGCGCATCCTCCTCCCACTCTGCTACATAGATGTTGGCAAAACTCGGACTGAAACGCTTACCCATTGCGCAGCCGCAAATTTGTTGGTATGTTTCACCCGCGAATTCAAAATCATTGCCCTTTAAGCTTAGCTCTAAGAGAGCTAAGATTTCGCCAGTGGGCCTATTGTTATCAGGGTATTTTTCAAACGCTTTACGGACAGAATTCAAACCCTTTTCGATGTCAATGTTTGTGTACATTGCATCGATGTCGAGCGTAATTAAAAATGAATTTGGAGGTATCGAGATCTCAGAGACCTGCGACAGAAAGTCGTCAGTATTTTTCAAGAAGCTAAAATGTCTATTCGCAATTGGTTGTAGGTGATAATCAATGATTTCACTGATCCTATAGGATTCAGAACCACAATCCGATATAATAGGTCGTCCTGGTGGTATCATAGGATCTGACCAAGAATCAATAGCCTTATGAATTTTGGGTAACAGATAAAATGTACGTGGTTTTGAGTCTCGTTTCGCAACGAGGTATTTAAACTGTTTCTGCGTTAAACTCTTGTTATCAACCATATTTTGGAGAATTTCATTAAAATTGTCGCAGTTATTTTGCCAGAGTGGTTCGTCTAATTTTTGGTAATGTTTTGGATTACTGAGTTGACGATGTGCTTCACGAATGTAGTTGTCTTTAAGCATTATTACTGCAGCAGATCCCTTATCAGCAGGTTTAATGACAATGTCATTGTTTTTACGCAATCCTGTTAAGGCTTGACGTTCCTCATATGACAAATTTTTATGATTTTTCGGAAATTCAACATTTTCAATACGTTCTTTTACAATTTTTATACTGTCGGGGATCGCTGGATCGACTAATTTTGAGTCTGGTGCCCAGCCAGTTCTTTCAACGAATGGCAGAATATTACTTTTCGAGTTTCGAAAAAAGTCGGCTAATTTGACACGGTGGGAAAATTCAAGAACTTCCATTGAGCCATTATCTAAAAGTGCATCTATGCCTAATTTGGGCCTAGGAGTTGGTACAAATGTTAGGCCACGATTGAGTATTGATTTTTCTGCTTCAGTTAATGTAGCGCCAGTGAGATTAACAATATCACTACCTAGCCCGATACCGGGGTGGTTAGTACCCTGACCCTCGGTTAGTTTAAATTAAGAAAGGTTAACCAGCTATAATACAATGCATTAGCAGTTTTTTCACTCCAATGGATATTATCCTGGACTACTTCAAAATCAGAAATTGGTAGACTAGGGATGACAGAGACCTTTATACGCAGGGATTCTACAGATGAATTGATAAATGCTAAGGTCCTTTTCTGCTTTGCAGTTAGATGTTGAGAGTAGTTCAGTTTAGTGAAATAAACCTTTGCATCTGGAAATTTTGAACGAATGGTACTGAATAGGAGTTGGACTCGTTGGGCAGTTACAGACATAGGTTCATCCTTATCATTTATGCCAATGTTTATGATGATTTTCTCTGGCTGATAGGAGTCCATGTATTTTTTGACAATAGTCCTAGCATGGCACAATTTTGCCCCTGGATAGCAAGCTATCTGGGTGTCTGAATGGGGTTTCACATTTATACGGCTTAGATTGGAGGAGCCAAGGATCAAGATTTTTTTCGTCAAGACAGGGAGTCGCCATTCATGTTTGTGGTCTACCTCATACCGAAATTTCCAGAAAGAATTAGCTTCTAAGTGTGTAGTTTTCTTGAGTTTATTTTGATGATTGATGCTGTTTCTACACGGTGTAGGGGTGAAATTTGGTTGAGGTAGTTTGGCCACTGGCACTGGGGTACTGACACCCTTTTGAGTCAAAGGTGTTGATCTGGTCCTTAGACCAGATTTTCTGTCATCCTTTGCTCTCTGCGGAAGGGGAGGTAATTCATCTGAAGACAGTGGAGGCGGGGTGTCTGGTAGTGGTATCTTACTAGGATCCACAGGAGTTGATTTGGTCCTTGGACCAGATTTCTGATTAGCATCGACTCTCCGTGGAAGGGGAGGGAACTCCTCTGGAGACAAGGGTGGTGGGGAGTCAGGTAGAGGAATCTGAAGAGGGTCCACAGGAGAGTCTAATAGGAATATCGGTGATGGCCGAGTATCCGTTCTCTTCACTGGTGGGGGGCTATCGGTCGGTGACCTGAGCCGTTTCCTGAGTTCTGAAGGTGGTGGAATGACTGGTACGGTCTGGGATGACCTTGCAGTAGGGGTGGTAACTTGGCAATTTTGTGCTTTCTGTTGAAAGTGTGGGTCGAAAGGTCTAATAAATTGATAGAATGCTTCGATTGATTTGACGTGAAGTTTTTTGCCATAGTTGGCTTTTGCCCATCTAATGGCAGTTGATTTTGCCTTACCTAAATTAAGGTTTGGCGCGGTCTGAGCTATGATAATTTCGGACATGATGGTGCCTAAACTGAAATTGTAATGGTCTATCATAGCTCGAATGATGGAATTTGCCCAAACAAAGTTAACTTTCTTGATGTCACTTACTACCTCTATATTTGGCATAGCTGGCTTAATGAAACGGCAGAGTTCGCTCACCTTCCTGCTCAGACCGGTTGGCAGGGTGTTGGAGCCCAAATTGCTGGTTAGGACACCTATGTGGTGAAAACATTGTATTATCATATAATAGCACTTGACTAGTCGAGCCTGGGGAGGAGACGGACTGCTGTCCTCATGGTTGACATTCCGTCTCTTGCCCTTGCTCGTTCTAGCCATGGTGATATTATGCTCTAATAAATGATCAAAAACCAACAAATTTAGCAACAACTGGGCCAGTCAACAAATCTAAGCAAGAGAGATAATCAAGCTCTAACCAACAATTGTCTAGTTTAAATTAAAGGGCTGATCTAAAAATTAAAACCTGAAATTTGAGTGATGAATAATTACATCTACAAGCCTACATAGAACCACAAGCCTACTAAGTTTACAAGCCTACACAATTTAACTATACCTGAAATGGAAGATGAAGGATTATTAGCATTTTAATATTTAAACATACAACAAATACAATAATAGCAATTAATATATAACTCACAATTTTATGATACCGTCGTGCTTGGCTGACCGGTTTCGGTTAAGAATAACCTTCTTCAGAGCCTTGAGAACAAATCAGTCCTTCCATCATAATTCCTGTCTATTTATTAGGGTGGCTGGCTTTAGGGGATTGTCTTCGAAAATTACTCAATTGCTTTGAAGTTAGCTAACTTATTTTCAATAAAGATTCAGGCCACCATAGGTGCTAGATTCAATTGTGTTATGCCCTTTGCTATTGATTGAGCTCTAGGGTTTCTGAGTGAGGTTTGGGTGTCACTCGCTTGATTGAGAAGTCATTGATCAAAGGATCAAACCTAGGCCATTAATTCAGTGAATTGTTTTCTATTCTTCAAAGGCGCCAGATTGGTATTGTTTTCAATGTTTGATTTATTCAGCTAGAACTAAGCTTTAAACTGGGAATGATTACAAAATTACAAAACCACAATTTGAGAAGACAGACCATATTGATTGATGAGTGGAATGACAGATTTGCCCGACGGTATAGATAGGTGCACATAATTAGTTGGTTAGTAAGTCAATAAAATAATAGAACTGGCACTGGCTGGTAGGTAGTAATATGGTTAAGGCGCTGGCTCAGAATTTTCAAAAAATTGAAAATATTTTTTATTTATTTTATTGCCTGAGATTTGTTATTTTTGTTTTCTAGAGGCGAGATGGCCTTATAAATATTGGACAACTTTAAGATGATGATGTTTATCCAGTTAATTTCGATTTTACCAATATGTCACGTAGATTTGGATTTTTCCTAAATGCTATTACTGGGCGCAAATTGAGAGGCTGTCTTAAATTATTCTGTAATTTATGATATTCATCTTTCAAAATTTCGGAAATTTCTACATTTTTTCGATTATATGTCAGAGTGAATGGAATTATTTCACGCTGATCAGCAAGACCGGGGTCCACATTTATTCCCCTCGGCCATTCTGTTTCTAATTGCTTAATCCAAAATGATTCTCTAAGTTTCCTTTGTTTATCAGTTTCGTCAGTGGTATTAGAGAGAGGTGGTTGTTCAATGGGTATAATTTCGAAGTCCCGAGCGACTGAATGGCCAGGAAGGTTAAAGTGTTCAGCGACATGCGTGTCTTTTTCATGTCTAATATCGCAAAGGTGTCTAGTAGCTCGCCATCTTAATGGGCATTTGGTTTCACCGACATATTGCTTTTGGCACAATTTACAAGATATTACATAAATGACGTTTTCGGAATCGCAATCTAAATTAGACTGAATTTGAAATTTGTTTTTGTTCTGAAAGCTCATAAACGTTTTTTGATTTGGAAGAAGTAGGTCTAATTTACACCTTTTCTTTCCACATTTCCGAGATTCTCCTGCGCCTGTGATTGGACGATTGTGACGAATCTTGGTAGGCCTGTGATCCGCAGCATTATCAGGGATAGTTTCCAAATCCTGTAAAGTATCAGACTTAATTTTGCGCAAAAATCTAGATGAATAGCCTCTCGGCTTGAGGGCCTTGAATAAGAGAGAGCATGCAGATTCAAAGTTTTTTCTATCACTCGAATTTCTATGAAAACGGATGATTTGTGATTTTACAATTCCTTTAAAGGTATGAGGTGGATGGAAGGATTTCTTGTGAAGTAGTTGATGAGAATCTGTGGGCTTAAAATATACTTTATAATCAAGGTGTCCCGTTGTGTCATACATTACACCTTTGTATAGCGTTAAATCTAAAAAGTCTACGGACATTTGGTCAATGTTGGCTTTTAGCTTGATATTCGGGTCATGATTGTTCAAAATGGTGAAAAATTCATTAAATTCTTCCTTTGTATGATGCCAAATAATGAAAATATCATCGAGGTACCTGCGATAAAAGAGAGGCTGTTTCGGACATTTGCTAAGCGCATCCTCCTCCCACTCTGCTACATAGATGTTGGCAAAACTCGGACTGAAACGCTTACCCATTGCGCAGCCGCAAATTTGTTGGTATGTTTCACCCGCGAATTCAAAATCATTGCCCTTTAAGCTTAGCTCTAAGAGAGCTAAGATTTCGCCAGTGGGCCTATTGTTATCAGGGTATTTTTCAAACGCTTTACGGACAGAATTCAAACCCTTTTCGATGTCAATGTTTGTGTACATTGCATCGATGTCGAGCGTAATTAAAAATGAATTTGGAGGTATCGAGATCTCAGAGACCTGCGACAGAAAGTCGTCAGTATTTTTCAAGAAGCTAAAATGTCTATTCGCAATTGGTTGTAGGTGATAATCAATGATTTCACTGATCCTATAGGATTCAGAACCACAATCCGATATAATAGGTCGTCCTGGTGGTATCATAGGATCTGACCAAGAATCAATAGCCTTATGAATTTTGGGTAACAGATAAAATGTACGTGGTTTTGAGTCTCGTTTCGCAACGAGGTATTTAAACTGTTTCTGCGTTAAACTCTTGTTATCAACCATATTTTGGAGAATTTCATTAAAATTGTCGCAGTTATTTTGCCAGAGTGGTTCGTCTAATTTTTGGTAATGTTTTGGATTACTGAGTTGACGATGTGCTTCACGAATGTAGTTGTCTTTAAGCATTATTACTGCAGCAGATCCCTTATCAGCAGGTTTAATGACAATGTCATTGTTTTTACGCAATCCTGTTAAGGCTTGACGTTCCTCATATGACAAATTTTTATGATTTTTCGGAAATTCAACATTTTCAATACGTTCTTTTACAATTTTTATACTGTCGGGGATCGCTGGATCGACTAATTTTGAGTCTGGTGCCCAGCCAGTTCTTTCAACGAATGGCAGAATATTACTTTTCGAGTTTCGAAAAAAGTCGGCTAATTTGACACGGTGGGAAAATTCAAGAACTTCCATTGAGCCATTATCTAAAAGTGCATCTATGCCTAATTTGGGCCTAGGAGTTGGTACAAATGTTAGGCCACGATTGAGTATTGATTTTTCTGCTTCAGTTAATGTAGCGCCAGTGAGATTAACAATATCACTACCTAGCCCGATACCGGGGTGGTTAGTACCCTGACCCTCGGTTAGTTTAAATTAAGAAAGGTTAACCAGCTATAATACAATGCATTAGCAGTTTTTTCACTCCAATGGATATTATCCTGGACTACTTCAAAATCAGAAATTGGTAGACTAGGGATGACAGAGACCTTTATACGCAGGGATTCTACAGATGAATTGATAAATGCTAAGGTCCTTTTCTGCTTTGCAGTTAGATGTTGAGAGTAGTTCAGTTTAGTGAAATAAACCTTTGCATCTGGAAATTTTGAACGAATGGTACTGAATAGGAGTTGGACTCGTTGGGCAGTTACAGACATAGGTTCATCCTTATCATTTATGCCAATGTTTATGATGATTTTCTCTGGCTGATAGGAGTCCATGTATTTTTTGACAATAGTCCTAGCATGGCACTCAGTGGTGGATTCTGTGACATTTTATGGACATTCAGAGATATTATGGTGCTATTAAAACTAAAATGGCTCAAAACCCATCTCTCAGATTGATGAGATTTCAAAACTCTGGCCGGATAGGTGGTGAGCCCAAATAAGGTAAATCTAACTCCCTGGCTTAACCTATCACAGTTCACCAGCTACAGCGTAATCGTGATCGATATCTATCGGTTTATGAATGGCACACTATTACATTATTACTCAAGGAACATCAATGATTAAACCTCTTACTGCATGGGTACCAACGAAGATCAAAGCGCGCCACACTGTTCTCATCGCCCACAACATCTGGCCTCATCATACATAATTTAGTTAACTGTTTGGCTCCCAGCTGTATGAGCATCGTGACGTCTGAATGAGTTGCAACAGAGGGTCGAAACTATGATTACGATCGGACATACATAAATCTGTCAATTGTAGGTATGTAGCCAATCTAATATAGATTAATGGATGAAGCCCCGCCCATCTCTAGCTAATCTCCACCCACGCTTTGCCCATGTTGGGATCGATCGATCCCTGCACTCTCTGAATCTCATTTTCCAGAAAACTATACATGTAAACTGTTGAATATTTTGAAACTAATTTGACTGGACGCTGTTGCTAACCCTACGGCAGCAACAGCGCCCAGTCAAATTAGTTTCAAAATATTCAACAGCATGTTTATTACATAGTAAAGACATACAATTCTTACAAGAAGACTTAGTCCGTCATCGATTAAGTATTCGTGGCAACCATAGCTATCCCATTCATGGCGTATTTGATTATGACGTCATCTTACATGTCACGTAGTTGATTATTACGTCATATGATTGATGGATAAACTATTATCATCCATTACCTGTGTAAAATCGATAACGTGGCTAGGATAAACTCGTAGTCTCGAGTTCAGGCTAAAGATGGCTGGGTATTAGTGGCGATTTTACGATTATTCTCAAAGGGTGTTAAACGTGGAAAAATTCCCCCGATTTGTATAAATGTACCCAAATTTGGATAAAATTTGTAGGGAAATGCGTATCCTTAGAAAATTGTCTGAAATCCGATGTCCTGAGAGGGCGTTTCTGGCCGTTTCTTGCCGTCAGAGTGATAAGATTTGGCTAAGTATCCTGGTCAAATATGTCTTTCGCAAAAAGTCTTCTGACTTGGCAGTCTACCCCTGTTGGTAGTTGGCCCCTGGTAGGCCACAGCTTAGTATGGCGTATACCCATAATCGATGCATGGTCGACAGTTGTCTAACTGCAGTAATGGAGCCGAGGGGTGGGTGGGGGCACTCGAGGGAACGTGCCACCATCACCCCCACCCGCCAGGGCTGTCATCTCGTGGCCGCTCACGGCTACGCTTATATTCGGGTTGAGGCTAGAACTGCGTATAGGCGCGGCCATTTTGCGCAAATGATTGTTGTCTCCAGCAGTTAACTAGAGAGATAGATAGAGCGTGCCTCTATTTTTAGATGGAACCATAGATTTAGGATATATATTGGCTTGATCGCTCACACGTATACGCTCACAATAGGGGTGGGGTGGGGGTGGGGTGGGGGGGGGGGCAATGGGATAGATGTCTTGACCGCTGGGTCTTCACTGACTGACTGACATCTGACGCAGACGATCAGATATGTATATCTCTCCAAAACTCAAGTAAATTATTTTTTTGTTAATTGGAATAGAAATTCTGCTTAAATAGCATGCAAAATACGGAACTACAAATCTACGGTAAAAATAAATAGGGGAAATACGGTAATACTGGGAGGCGGTAAGAATGACATCTAACGCGTACATCGCTGAAATTAGAAACATTTATCTACATATGATAACTATATGATAACTCGTATTCATTTTGGAAACTGCTGCCGTAAACCGTTTCTGCACACATATAGACAATTTTCAGCATTATTGTTTACATAATCTACACAAATCTTTCTTGTACTGACCGTGAAACCTGACACCGTTTTGTATAGGAGACATCAAAAATAGATTTATACGTTTTCAAAGCAAGGTGGAATTTCTGTTTTTCTTTGCAAATATAGTGCCTTATTTACATGTATGAGCTGTACTGTAAAACCGCCTGCTGGATTGTATAGAACATCTAGAGAATAAATTAACACGTTTGCAAAACAAGACAGAATTTCTGTTTATGTTTTGTAAGTATGTTAACTTATTTATGAGCTGTATAACGTAGCCTAATCAGTCGAAGCACTTCTAATAAGTGAGCACATATTGTAGCAAGAGCGGCCAGATATTGAAGAGCCTTGCCGTTATAATCAATTAGTCCCCCCCCCCCCCCCCCGCCACCAACCCGTCCCCAGGAAGGTGACGTCACAGTCAAATTACGTAATGACTGGCGTAGGTATGTCCAACAGGAACATTGAAAAGTCCTTCAGCTATACGAATTGAAGAGCGTTACTATTTAATAAGCAGCAGCACCCAGTCAAATTAGTCTACAAAATATTCAAAAGTTCACGCCCATAGTTACCGTGAAAATGGGATTCTAGGAAGTCATGGTTCAAAGTATGTATACTGAACCAAAAAAGTTTAGCAACACTGAGAATATTACGTAATTATATAGCAAACTACAATAAATTGATTCAAATATATTATTTAATTGATAGGTAATTTTCCAATTTGAACAACAGTCTCTTGTTACTGTAATGCTAGCATCGCGCCTTTAACACGGCATCGTTCAACGGAAGGGTCCAATTTAAATAATGACACTGAGCTGTCAATACTGGTTGTGACCTCCGCGCGCGTTAATCACCGCCGTACATCGCTTTCTCATGCTTCGAATTAAGCACCTGATGTCAGGAAGAGGAATCGCAATCCCATTCCAGTGCAGAATCCAGCTCCCGCGCGTTGTGAAGATGTGGATGGTTCTCACGAACCATACGGCCAAGAATGTCCCACACGTGTTCGATAGGAGACAGGCCAGGTGATCGCGCTGGCCAGTCCAACACCGGAACGTTGTTAGCCTCAAGGAAATCACTGGTGACCCTAGCTGAATGAGGACAGCCGTTGTCTTGCTGGAACATAAAGTCTGCATGATGCTGCATAAAAGGGATGACAACAGGGGCGACAACTTCTTCACAGTAACGTTGAGCCGTTAAATTTCCGCGAATCATAATAAGATCTGTTTTGCCATTTTCATGGATTCCAGCCCACACCATGACAGTACCGCCACCGAATCTGTCGTGCTGAATGATGTTGGCTGCATCATACCGTTCTCATAAACGTCGCCAAACCCTCTCCTAAACGTCACCAAACCCGTTGCCTACCATCCGCCACATCCACACAAAACCTCGACTCATCACTGAACAAAACGTGGCTCCATTGTTGAGCACGCCATAGCTGATGAGTTCTTGCCCATGCAAACCGATTCTCGGTGTGACGCTCTGTAAGCGGAACAGCAACAAGTGGACGACGGGCATGCAGTCCAGCATCACGGAGTCTTTTTCGCGCAGTTTGTGCATGCACTGTAGTGCCGGTAGCGGTGTGCAAATGACGGGACAGTCGCGTCGCAGTCTCAAACATGTGACGTCGTGATGACATCACTAAGTAGCGGCGGTCTTCTCGTGGTGTTGTTCCTCTCGGTCTGCCAGATCGTGGTCGGTCATTAACATGTCCAGTTTCCTGCTCACGTTGGCGGAGACTGGACATGGTTGAGGCGTGAACATTAAAATGTCGAGCAACAGCGCGAACGCTCTGCCCAGCAGCGAGTCTTCCCATTGCTTCATGGCGCTGATTTTCTGGTAGCCCTGGGCGGCGGCCCATGTTCGGTAGGGTAAACTTTTAAGCGTTTTCTGTTAGCGTTCGTTATCTGCTTTTGCAATATGGTGAATTTTTGCCTTCGCTAACCGCCAATGTGGGCCAGTGCATGAAAAATGCATTTTCACATGCAGTAAGCTCGCGGCCGAGAAATGCAAGAAATGATTTGCATTTCTTCATGATCAGCGAGACATTACATTGACGAAACATGCCTGCAAATTTGGTTATAAATGGACACATGTTTTAATACAACAAACCAAACTTCATTGTTGCTAAACTTTTTTGGCTCAGTATATATAAATCACGACGACAACGACGGATGTGCGTGTAGGCCTATTATCTCTTTCCGTGGCCGCTCAGCGCTACACATTCACTTGGTTGTGTCTAGAATGGGTCATTCCACATTGTCCGTCCATCACATGATGTCATGATCAACTACGCGACGTGTAGAATGACATCATAATCAATGACGTCATCATGACGTCATGAATGACTTAGACAAGTACGTCACGGACGCATAATGGACCTTTCCAGTTTCAGCTAGTCCCCGCCCACATCTAGCTACGCTCCACCCACACCTCGCTCGTGTTGGGATCGATCGATCCCTGAAATACCTGACTATCAATTTCCAGAAAACTATACAGGTAAGCTGTTAAATATTTTTAAACTAATTTGATTGGGTGCTGTTGCTGCTTACGGTTATTAGTTTCAAAATTTTAAATAGCATGTTTATTAAAAAGCAGACATACAATTCTTGCAACGTGTTGGAGGATTCAGAGTTAAAGACGGGCCAAATAGAATCATTTATGACGTAATGATTATGATGACAGCATGCACGTCACTTAGTTGGCTATGATGTCATATGGCGTCATATAATCGAAGGATACAATTGGAAAGGTCCATTGAAGACGGACTATGAGTTGTTGTAAGAATTGCATGTCTACTATTTAATACATATTCTGTTGAATATTTTGAAACTAATTTGACTGGGTGCTGTTGCTGCCATATGCAGCACCCAGTCAAATTAGTTACAAAATATTCAACGCCTTACCTGTATAGATTTTAAGAAATAGATAGTCAGGGCATTCGCGGGGATCGATCGATCCAACACTGTGAAGTGTGGGTGGAGCTTAGCTAGAGGTGAGCGGGGCATAGCTAAGACTGGAAAGGTCCCTTGCCGGCGCTGCCATTTTTCACGAGGGATTGTGGTCATTCACGTTCTCGCTAACAAGAGCGATATATATATATATATATATATATATATATATATATATATATATATATATATATATATATATATATATATATATATATATATATATATATATATATATATATATATATATATATTATTATTATTATTATTATTAACGAGAGCGTCTCTATTTAGATTGGAATCGTAGATTTAGGCTATATTGTCTAGATTTCTCGTGCGCATTAAACGCATACCCGCATTATTGGGGCTAGTTGCACTACTAGCTGGTGGCCTGGGCTAATTGCTGACCGTACATTTGCATCAGAAATAAAACAGTATTGTGATCTGTCCCACTGTACCCACGTACATCTCTTAGCCTCCACTTCAACACTTTTGAAAATTTACCACTGGAATGACTGGCTCGATAACTGAGCCCTATCATTCCAATGGTAAAGTGCCAAAACAACGGTCTCCTGGTCTGCAAATGGGCATAGGATATCTCTATGATAATGGATGGATCTGATCTGTCACCCAAGCATATGACGTCATAATTATTTACGTCATATGTAGGATGACGTCACAATCAAAATACGTGATGAATGCTGTAAATAGCTTCATCAGGAACATTGAGTAATCCATCAAGTGTACGAATTTTATGTCTTTACGATTTAATCCCCGGGATTTAATCAATCAATCAATCAATCAATCAATCAATCAATCAATCAATCAATCAATCAATCAATCAATCAATCAATCAATCAATCAATCAGTCAATCAACTACTGCCAGTGTCATGATGGAGAACGGGTGAAGGCATAGAATACACCATACGGTGTGCATTCAAAGGAGTCTCATATGAATTTGACAGTGTATCAGTGTATCCGATTCTTGTCTTGGTGCGGTGGTCCAGCGGAAAGATGTCTGGGCTGCTGATGCTATGCGGAATTGCAGGATGATGGTTCGATCCATGACCAGGGAAATGATGATCAACAAAGTAAACTAATGGGTGCACTCTGTAGGGGAGGTTAGCACAGAAATTGAAGTCATCGTGTTGCCAGTGTGTTAAAAAACTAAGCAAGCAAACAATCTTTATTGACAAATCCAACATGCAGACATACAGACAATATTCAACATTCTGTTGAAAATGTTGATACTAATTTGACTGGGCATTGTACGAATTGCATGGCCTTAGTATTTAATCAACATTTTGTTGAAAATTTGAAACTAATTTTCCTGGGCGTTGTATGTTTTTTACCATTATCAATTGCGTCCTATAAAACCTTCACAGGCATCATAGTCAAAATGCTTAATGAATGACGTCTCTAGCTCCATCGTGAATATTGAATAGTCCGTCAATTGTACCAGTTTTATGTCTTTACTTTTTAATCAACATTCTGTTAAATATTTTGAAATTAATTTGACCAGGCACTTTGACCTGGCACTGTTACGACCATAGGCAACAAAAGCACCCAGTCAAATTAGTTTCAGGATATTCAACACCTTACCTGTATAGTTACCTTAAAATTGGGGTTCTGGGAAGTCGTGAATCAAAGTATATAAATTGATTCCAACACGCGGAAAGAACGGACAGAGCTGAGCTAGCAATGGACCCCACCTTTGAAATTGTCATAAACAAATTTGATCATTAAACGACCAATACCACTTAGTAATGTGTGATCCACCCACTTGTAATAAGTGACCACATATTTTAGCAAGAGTATTCAGATAGCATTGCCCTGCCAGACACAAGCAGACCCAATCGCAATGGACCAATTCTCTTCTGGAAAGAAGGTATAAGTTATCCAACCTGTCACGCACGTGTTGACATCATAATCAATTATGTCACATGTAGGCTGACATCGCAGTCAAAATACGTAATGAATGACATAGCTATCAGGTAGGTTGAAAAGTCTGTAAGCTGTGCGAATTGTATGTCTTTACTATTTAATAAACATTCTGTTGAATATGTTGAAACTAATTTAACTGTGCTGCTGCTATAAGCACCGACAGCATCTAGTCAAATTAGTTTTAAAATCTTAAAAGGCCTATCATAATCTCATATTTCAACCGCCTCATGGCATAGCTTGTCAAACCGACCCATACAGTAATCTTGAGCCATGTCAAATTGCAGGCCATGAGGCGACAGTTCTTGATAATTTACCACTGGAATGACTATCGAGACAGTCATTCCAGATTCCAGTGGCAAATTTGCAAAAACAGTCTTCTCTTGGCCTGCAAATGGACATTCAATATCTAAATATTTTACCATTCTTCACCAAATTTAGAC
>JAVVLW010000138.1:0-16000 GCA_034401795.1 Chaetoderma sp. LZ-2023a | reverse complement strand
TGCAACTCCGCATAGTATCAACAACCAGGCATCTTTCCACTGGACCACCGCACCAAGACTAAAAAGTCAAGGATTGGCCGATCAGCTTTCACATGTCTGATATACTGACACACTGACGATTCATATGGGACTATCTGTGGATGCATCTGTCACAATCAATCCTAGGCTTTTACGCCTATTGTACTCTGACTCCAGCACAGCTCTGGCAGTATATGTATTTTTATTTTTTTTATTGACGCACTGGCAACGTGCGGCTTCAATTTCCATGCGCTAACTTAGCCGACAGTGATGCACCCGTTAGTTTAATTTGTTGATCACCATCTCCCAGTCGGGGGATCGAACCGCCATTCTGCAACTCCGCATAGTAGCAACAACCAGGCATCTTTCCACTGGACCACCGCACCAAGACTAAAAAGTCAAGGATTGGCCGATCAGCTTTCACATGTCTGATATACTGACACACTGACGATTCATATGGGACTATCTGTGGATGCATCTGTCACAATCAATCCTAGGCTTTTACGCCTATTGTACTCTGACTCCAGCACAGCTCTGGCAGTATATGTATTTTTATTTTTTTTATTGACGCACTGGCAACGTGCGGCTTCAATTTCCATGCGCTAACTTAGCCGACAGTGATGCACCCGTTAGTTTAATTTGTTGATCACCATCTCCCAGTCGGGGGATCGAACCGCCATTCTGCAACTCCGCATAGTATCAACAACCAGGCATCTTTCCACTGGACCACCGCACCAAGACTAAAAAGTCAAGGATTGGCCGATCAGCTTTCACATGTCTGATATACTGACACACTGATGATTCATATGGGACTATCTGTGGATGCATCAGTCACAATCAATCCTAGGCTTTTACGCCTATTGTACTCTGACTCCAGCACGGCTCTGGTAGTATATGTATTTTTATTTTTTTTATTGACGCACTGGCAACGTGCGGCTTCAATTTCCATGTGCTAACTTAGCCGACAGTGATGCACCCGTTAGTTTAATTTGTTGATCACCATCTCCCAGTTGGGGGATCGAACCGCCATTCTGCAACTCCGCATAGCATCAGCAACCAGGCATCTTTCCACTGGACCACCGCACCAAGACTAAAAAGTCAAGGATTGGCCGACCAGCTTTCACATGTCTGATATACTGACACACTGACGATTCATATGGGACTATCTGTGGATGCATCTGTCACAATCAATCCTAGGCTTTTACGCCTATTGTACTCTGACTCCAGCACGGCTCTGGCAGTATATGTATTTTTATTTTTTTTATAGACGCACTGGCAACGTGCGGCTTCAATTTCCATGTGCTAACTTAGCCGACAGTGATGCACCCGTTAGTTTAATTTGTTGATCACCATCTCCCAGTCGGGTGATCGAACCGCCATTCTGCAACTCCGCATAGCATCAGCAACCAGGCATCTTTCCACTGGACCACCGCACCAAGACTAAAAAGTCAAGGATTGGCCGACCAGCTTTCACATGTCTGATATACTGACACACTGACGATTCATATGGGACTATCTGTGCATGCATCTGTCACAATCAATCCTAGGCTTTTACGCCTATTGTACTCTGACTCCAGCACAGCTCTGGCAGTATATGTATTTTTATTTTTTTTATTGACGCACTGGCAACGTGCGGCTTCAATTTCCATGTGCTAACTTAGCCGACAGTGATGCACCCGTTAGTTTAATTTGTTGATCACCATCTCCCAGTCGGGGGATCGAACCGCCATTCTGCAACTCCGCATAGTAGCAACAACCAGGCATCTTTCCACTGGACCACCGCACCAAGACTAAAAAGTCAAGGATTGGCCGATCAGCTTTCACATGTCTGATATACTGACACACTGACGATTCATATGGGACTATCTGTGGATGCATCTGTCACAATCAATCCTAGGCTTTTACGCCTATTGTACTCTGACTCCAGCACAGCTCTGGCTGTATATGTATTTTTATTTTTTTTATTGACGCACTGGCAACGTGCGGCTTCAATTTCCATGCGCTAACTTAGCCGACAGTGATGCACCCGTTAGTTTAATTTGTTGATCACCATCTCCCAGTCGGGGGATCGAACCGCCATTCTGCAACTCCGCATAGTATCAACAACCAGGCATCTTTCCACTGGACCACCGCACCAAGACTAAAAAGTCAAGGATTGGCCGATCAGCTTTCACATGTCTGATATACTGACACACTGATGATTCATATGGGACTATCTGTGGATGCATCAGTCACAATCAATCCTAGGCTTTTACGCCTATTGTACTCTGACTCCAGCACGGCTCTGGTAGTATATGTATTTTTATTTTTTTTATTGACGCACTGGCAACGTGCGGCTTCAATTTCCATGTGCTAACTTAGCCGACAGTGATGCACCCGTTAGTTTAATTTGTTGATCACCATCTCCCAGTTGGGGGATCGAACCGCCATTCTGCAACTCCGCATAGCATCAGCAACCAGGCATCTTTCCACTGGACCACCGCACCAAGACTAAAAAGTCAAGGATTGGCCGACCAGCTTTCACATGTCTGATATACTGACACACTGACGATTCATATGGGACTATCTGTGGATGCATCTGTCACAATCAATCCTAGGCTTTTACGCCTATTGTACTCTGACTCCAGCACGGCTCTGGCAGTATATGTATTTTTATTTTTTTTATAGACGCACTGGCAACGTGCGGCTTCAATTTCCATGTGCTAACTTAGCCGACAGTGATGCACCCGTTAGTTTAATTTGTTGATCACCATCTCCCAGTCGGGTGATCGAACCGCCATTCTGCAACTCCGCATAGTATCAACAACCAGGCATCTTTCCACTGGACCACCGCACCAAGACTAAAAAGTCAAGGATTGGCCGATCAGCTTTCACATGTCTGATATACTGACACACTGATGATTCATATGGGACTATCTGTGGATGCATCAGTCACAATCAATCCTAGGCTTTTACGCCTATTGTACTCTGACTCCAGCACGGCTCTGGTAGTATATGTATTTTTATTTTTTTTATTGACGCACTGGCAACGTGCGGCTTCAATTTCCATGTGCTAACTTAGCCGACAGTGATGCACCCGTTAGTTTAATTTGTTGATCACCATCTCCCAGTTGGGGGATCGAACCGCCATTCTGCAACTCCGCATAGCATCAGCAACCAGGCATCTTTCCACTGGACCACCGCACCAAGACTAAAAAGTCAAGGATTGGCCGACCAGCTTTCACATGTCTGATATACTGACACACTGACGATTCATATGGGACTATCTGTGGATGCATCTGTCACAATCAATCCTAGGCTTTTACGCCTATTGTACTCTGACTCCAGCACGGCTCTGGCAGTATATGTATTTTTATTTTTTTTATAGACGCACTGGCAACGTGCGGCTTCAATTTCCATGTGCTAACTTAGCCGACAGTGATGCACCCGTTAGTTTAATTTGTTGATCACCATCTCCCAGTCGGGTGATCGAACCGCCATTCTGCAACTCCGCATAGCATCAGCAACCAGGCATCTTTCCACTGGACCACCGCACCAAGACTAAAAAGTCAAGAATTGGCCGACCAGCTTTCACATGTCTGATATACTGACACACTGACGATTCATATGGGACTATCTGTGGATGCATCTGTCACAATCAATCCTAGGCATTTACGCCTATTGTACTCTGACTCCAGCACAGCTCTGGCAGTATATGTATTTTTATTTTTTTTATTGACGCACTGGCAACGTGCGGCTTCAATTTCCATGTGCTAACTTAGCCGACAGTGATGCACCCGTTAGTTTAATTTGTTGATCACCATCTCCCAGTCGGGGGATCGAACCGCCATTCTGCAACTCCGCATAGCATCAGCAACCAGGCATCTTTCCACTGGACCACCGCACCAAGACTAAAAAGTCAAGGATTGGCCGACCAGCTTTCACATGTCTGATATACTGACACACTGACGATTCATATGGGACTATCTGTGGATGCATCTGTCACAATCAATCCTAGGCTTTTACGCCTATTGTACTCTGACTCCAGCACGGCTCTGGCAGTATATGTATTTTTATTTTTTTTATAGACGCACTGGCAACGTGCGGCTTCAATTTCCATGTGCTAACTTAGCCGACAGTGATGCACCCGTTAGTTTAATTTGTTGATCACCATCTCCCAGTCGGGTGATCGAACCGCCATTCTGCAACTCCGCATAGCATCAGCATCCAGGCATCTTTCCACTGGACCACCGCACCAAGACTAAAAAGTCAAGGATTGGCCGACCAGCTTTCACATGTCTGATATACTGACACACTGACGATTCATATGGGACTATCTGTGGATGCATCTGTCACAATCAATCCTAGGCTTTTACGCCTATTGTACTCTGACTCCAGCACAGCTCTGGCAGTATATGTATTTTTATTTTTTTTATTGACGCACTGGCAACGTGCGGCTTCAATTTCCATGTGCTAACTTAGCCGACAGTGATGCACCCGTTAGTTTAATTTGTTGATCACCATCTCCCAGTCGGGGGATCGAACCGCCATTCTGCAACTCCGCATAGCATCAGCAACCAGGCATCTTTCCACTGGACCACCGCACCAAGACTAAAATGTCAAGGATTGGCCGACCAGCTTTCACATGTCTGATATACTGACACACTGACGATTCATATGGGACTATTTGTGGATGCATCTGTCACAATCAATCCTAGGCTTTTACGCCTATTGTACTCTGACTCCAGCACGGCTCTGGCAGTATATGTATTTTTATTTTTTTTATTGATGCACTGGCAACGTGCGGCTTCAATTTCCATGTGCTAACTTAGCCGACAGTGATGCACCCGTTAGTTTAATTTGTTGATCGCCATCTCCCAGTCGGGGGATCGAACCACCATTCTGCTACTCCGCATAGCATCAGCAACCAGGCATCTTTCCACTGGACCACCGCACCAAGACTAAAATGTCAAGGATTGGCCGACCAGCTTTCACATGTCTGATATACTGACACGCTGACGATTCATATGGGACTATCTGTGGATGCATCTGTCACAATCAATCCAAGGCTTTTACGCCTATTGTACTCTGACTCCAGCACGGCTCTGGCAGTATATGTATTTTTATTTTTTTTATTGACGCACTGGCAACGTGCGGCTTCAATTTCCATGTGCTAACTTAGCCGACAGTGATGCACCCGTTAGTTTAATTTGTTGATCACCATCTCCCAGTCGGGGGATCGAACCGCCATTCTGCAACTCCGCATAGCATCAGCAACCAGGCATCTTTCCACTGGACCTCCGCACCAAGACTAAAAAGTCAAGGATTGACCGACCAGCTTTCACATGTCTGATATGGTGACACACTGACGATTCATATGGGACTATCTGTGGATGCATCTGTCACAATCAATCCTAGGCTTTTACGCCTATTGTACTCTGACTCCAGCACGGCTCTGGCAGTATATGTATTTTTATTTTTTTTATAGACGCACTGGCAACGTGCGGCTTCAATTTCCATGTGCTAACTTAGCCGACAGTGATGCACCCGTTAGTTTAATTTGTTGATCACCATCTCCCAGTCGGGTGATCGAACCGCCATTCTGCAACTCCGCATAGCATCAGCAACCAGGCATCTTTCCACTGGACCACCGCACCAAGACTAAAAAGTCAAGAATTGGCCGACCAGCTTTCACATGTCTGATATACTGACACACTGACGATTCATATGGGACTATCTGTGGATGCATCTGTCACAATCAATCCTAGGCATTTACGCCTATTGTACTCTGACTCCAGCACAGCTCTGGCAGTATATGTATTTTTATTTTTTTTATTGACGCACTGGCAACGTGCGGCTTCAATTTCCATGTGCTAACTTAGCCGACAGTGATGCACCCGTTAGTTTAATTTGTTGATCACCATCTCCCAGTCGGGGGATCGAACCGCCATTCTGCAACTCCGCATAGCATCAGCAACCAGGCATCTTTCCACTGGACCACCGCACCAAGACTAAAAAGTCAAGGATTGGCCGACCAGCTTTCACATGTCTGATATACTGACACACTGACGATTCATATGGGACTATCTGTGGATGCATCTGTCACAATCAATCCTAGGCTTTTACGCCTATTGTACTCTGACTCCAGCACGGCTCTGGCAGTATATGTATTTTTATTTTTTTTATAGACGCACTGGCAACGTGCGGCTTCAATTTCCATGTGCTAACTTAGCCGACAGTGATGCACCCGTTAGTTTAATTTGTTGATCACCATCTCCCAGTCGGGGGATCGAACCGCCATTCTGCAACTCCGCATAGCATCAGCAACCAGGCATCTTTCCACTGGACCACCGCACCAAGACTAAAATGTCAAGGATTGGCCGACCAGCTTTCACATGTCTGATATACTGACACACTGACGATTCATATGGGACTATTTGTGGATGCATCTGTCACAATCAATCCTAGGCTTTTACGCCTATTGTACTCTGACTCCAGCACGGCTCTGGCAGTATATGTATTTTTATTTTTTTTATTGATGCACTGGCAACGTGCGGCTTCAATTTCCATGTGCTAACTTAGCCGACAGTGATGCACCCGTTAGTTTAATTTGTTGATCGCCATCTCCCAGTCGGGGGATCGAACCACCATTCTGCTACTCCGCATAGCATCAGCAACCAGGCATCTTTCCACTGGACCACCGCACCAAGACTAAAATGTCAAGGATTGGCCGACCAGCTTTCACATGTCTGATATACTGACACGCTGACGATTCATATGGGACTATCTGTGGATGCATCTGTCACAATCAATCCAAGGCTTTTACGCCTATTGTACTCTGACTCCAGCACGGCTCTGGCAGTATATGTATTTTTATTTTTTTTATTGACGCACTGGCAACGTGCGGCTTCAATTTCCATGTGCTAACTTAGCCGACAGTGATGCACCCGTTAGTTTAATTTGTTGATCACCATCTCCCAGTCGGGGGATCGAACCGCCATTCTGCAACTCCGCATAGCATCAGCAACCAGGCATCTTTCCACTGGACCTCCGCACCAAGACTAAAAAGTCAAGGATTGACCGACCAGCTTTCACATGTCTGATATGGTGACACACTGACGATTCATATGGGACTATCTGTGGATGCATCTGTCACAATCAATCCTAGGCTTTTACGCCTATTGTACTCTGACTCCAGCATGGCTCTGGCAGTATATGTATTTTCATTTTTTTTATTGACGCACTGGCAACGTGCGGCTTCAATTTCCATGTGCTAACTTAGCCGACAGTGATGCACCCGTTAGTTTAATTTGTTGATCACCATCTCCCAGTCGGGGGATCGAACCGCCATTCTGCAACTCCGCATAGTATCAACAACCAGGCATCTTTCCACTGGACCACCGCACCAAGACTAAAAAGTCAAGGATTGGCCGATCAGCTTTCACATGTCTGATATACTGACACACTGACGATTCATATGGGACTATCTGTGGATGCATCTGTCACAATCAATCCTAGGCTTTTACGCCTATTGTACTCTGACTCCAGCACACCTCTGGCAGTATATGTATTTTTATTTTTTTTATTGACGCACTGGCAACGTGCGGCTTCAATTTCCATGCGCTAACTTAGCCGACAGTGATGCACCCGTTAGTTTAATTTGTTGATCACCATCTCCCAGTCGGGGGATCGAACCGCCATTCTGCAACTCCGCATAGCATCAGCAACCAGGCATCTTTCCACTGGACCACCGCACCAAGACTAAAAAGTCAAGGATTGGCCGACCAGCTTTCACATGTCTGATATACTGACACACTGACGATTCATATGGGACTATCTGTGGATGCATCTGTCACAATCAATCCTAGGCTTTTACGCCTATTGTACTCTGACTCCAGCACGGCTCTGGCAGTATATGTATTTTTATTTTTTTTATTGACGCACTGGCAACGTGCGGCTTCAATTTCCATGTGCTAACTTAGCCGACAGTGATGCACCCGTTAGTTTAATTTGTTGATCACCATCTCCAAGTCGGGGGATCGAACCGCCATTCTGCATCTCCGCATAGTATCAACAACCAGGCATCTTTCCACTGGACCACCGCACCAAGACTAAAAAGTCAAGGATTGGCCGATCAGCTTTCACATGTCTGATATACTGACACACTGACGATTCATATGGGACTATCTGTGGATGCATCTGTCACAATCAATCCTAGGCTTTTACGCCTATTGTACTCTGACTCCAGCACACCTCTGGCAGTATATGTATTTTTATTTTTTTTATTGACGCACTGGCAACGTGCGTCTTCAATTTCCATGCGCTAACTTAGCCGACAGTGATGCACCCGTTAGTTTAATTTGTTGATCACCATCTCCCAGTCGGGGGATCGAACCGCCATTCTGCAACTCCGCATAGCATCAGCAACCAGGCATCTTTCCACTGGACCACCGCACCAAGACTAAAAAGTCAAGGATTGGCCGACCAGCTTTCACATGTCTGATATACTGACACACTGACGATTCATATGGGACTATCTGTGGATGCATCTGTCACAATCAATCCTAGGCATTTACGCCTATTGTACTCTGACTCCAGCACAGCTCTGGCAGTATATGTATTTTTATTTTTTTTATTGACGCACTGGCAACGTGCGGCTTCAATTTCCATGTGCTAACTTAGCCGACAGTGATGCACCCGTTAGTTTAATTTGTTGATCACCATCTCCCAGTCAGGGGACCGAACCGCCATTCTGCAACTCCGCATAGCATCAGCAACCAGGCATCTTTCCACTGGACCACCGCACCAAGACTAAAAAGTCAAGGATTGGCCGACCAGCTTTCACATGTCTGATATACTGACACACTGACGATTCATATGGGACTATCTGTGGATGCATCTGTCACAATCAATCCTAGGCTTTTACGCCTATTGTACTCTGACTCCAGCACGGCTCTGGCAGTATATGTATTTTTATTTTTTTTATAGACGCACTGGCAACGTGCGGCTTCAATTTCCATGTGCTAACTTAGCCGACAGTGATGCACCCGTTAGTTTAATTTGTTGATCACCATCTCCCAGTCGGGTGATCGAACCGCCATTCTGCAACTCCGCATAGCATCAGCAACCAGGCATCTTTCCACTGGACCACCGCACCAAGACTAAAAAGTCAAGGATTGGCCGACCAGCTTTCACATGTCTGATATACTGACACACTGACGATTCATATGGGACTATCTGTGGATGCATCTGTCACAATCAATCCTAGGCTTTTACGCCTATTGTACTCTGACTCCAGCACAGCTCTGGCAGTATATGTATTTTTATTTTTTTTATTGACGCACTGGCAACGTGCGGCTTCAATTTCCATGTGCTAACTTAGCCGACAGTGATGCACCCGTTAGTTTAATTTGTTGATCACCATCTCCCAGTCGGGGGATCGAACCGCCATTCTGCAACTCCGCATAGCATCAGCAACCAGGCATCTTTCCACTGGACCACCGCACCAAGACTAAAATGTCAAGGATTGGCCGACCAGCTTTCACATGTCTGATATACTGACACACTGACGATTCATATGGGACTATTTGTGGATGCATCTGTCACAATCAATCCTAGGCTTTTACGCCTATTGTACTCTGACTCCAGCACGGCTCTGGCAGTATATGTATTTTTATTTTTTTTATTGATGCACTGGCAACGTGCGGCTTCAATTTCCATGTGCTAACTTAGCCGACAGTGATGCACCCGTTAGTTTAATTTGTTGATCGCCATCTCCCAGTCGGGGGATCGAACCACCATTCTGCTACTCCGCATAGCATCAGCAACCAGGCATCTTTCCACTGGACCACCGCACCAAGACTAAAATGTCAAGGATTGGCCGACCAGCTTTCACATGTCTGATATACTGACACGCTGACGATTCATATGGGACTATCTGTGGATGCATCTGTCACAATCAATCCAAGGCTTTTACGCCTATTGTACTCTGACTCCAGCACGGCTCTGGCAGTATATGTATTTTTATTTTTTTTATTGACGCACTGGCAACGTGCGGCTTCAATTTCCATGTGCTAACTTAGCCGACAGTGATGCACCCGTTAGTTTAATTTGTTGATCACCATCTCCCAGTCGGGGGATCGAACCGCCATTCTGCAACTCCGCATAGCATCAGCAACCAGGCATCTTTCCACTGGACCTCCGCACCAAGACTAAAAAGTCAAGGATTGACCGACCAGCTTTCACATGTCTGATATGGTGACACACTGACGATTCATATGGGACTATCTGTGGATGCATCTGTCACAATCAATCCTAGGCTTTTACGCCTATTGTACTCTGACTCCAGCACGGCTCTGGCAGTATATGTATTTTCATTTTTTTTATTGACGCACTGGCAACGTGCGGCTTCAATTTCCATGTGCTAACTTAGCCGACAGTGATGCACCCGTTAGTTTAATTTGTTGATCACCATCTCCCAGTCGGGGGATCGAACCGCCATTCTGCAACTCCGCATAGTATCAACAACCAGGCATCTTTCCACTGGACCACCGCACCAAGACTAAAAAGTCAAGGATTGGCCGATCAGCTTTCACATGTCTGATATACTGACACACTGACGATTCATATGGGACTATCTGTGGATGCATCTGTCACAATCAATCCTAGGCTTTTACGCCTATTGTACTCTGACTCCAGCACACCTCTGGCAGTATATGTATTTTTATTTTTTTTATTGACGCACTGGCAACGTGCGGCTTCAATTTCCATGCGCTAACTTAGCCGACAGTGATGCACCCGTTAGTTTAATTTGTTGATCACCATCTCCCAGTCGGGGGATCGAACCGCCATTCTGCAACTCCGCATAGCATCAGCAACCAGGCATCTTTCCACTGGACCACCGCACCAAGACTAAAAAGTCAAGGATTGGCCGACCAGCTTTCACATGTCTGATATACTGACACACTGACGATTCATATGGGACTATCTGTGGATGCATCTGTCACAATCAATCCTAGGCTTTTACGCCTATTGTACTCTGACTCCAGCACGGCTCTGGCAGTATATGTATTTTTATTTTTTTTATTGACGCACTGGCAACGTGCGGCTTCAATTTCCATGTGCTAACTTAGCCGACAGTGATGCACCCGTTAGTTTAATTTGTTGATCACCATCTCCAAGTCGGGGGATCGAACCGCCATTCTGCATCTCCGCATAGTATCAACAACCAGGCATCTTTCCACTGGACCACCGCACCAAGACTAAAAAGTCAAGGATTAGCCGATCAGCTTTCACATGTCTGATATACTGACACACTGACGATTCATATGGGACTATCTGTGGATGCATCTGTCACAATCAATCCTAGGCTTTTACGCCTATTGTACTCTGACTCCAGCACACCTCTGGCAGTATATGTATTTTTATTTTTTTTATTGACGCACTGGCAACGTGCGTCTTCAATTTCCATGCGCTAACTTAGCCGACAGTGATGCACCCGTTAGTTTAATTTGTTGATCACCATCTCCCAGTCGGGGGATCGAACCGCCATTCTGCAACTCCGCATAGCATCAGCAACCAGGCATCTTTCCACTGGACCACCGCACCAAGACTAAAAAGTCAAGGATTGGCCGACCAGCTTTCACATGTCTGATATACTGACACACTGACGATTCATATGGGACTATCTGTGGATGCATCTGTCACAATCAATCCTAGGCTTTTACGCCTATTGTACTCTGACTCCAGCACGGCTCTGGCAGTATATGTATTTCTATTTTTTTTTATTGACGCACTGGCAACGCGCGGCTTCAATTTCCATGTGCTAACTTAGCCGACAGTGAGGCACCCATTAGTTTAATTTGTTGATCACCATCTCCCAGTCGGGGGATCGAACCGCCATTCTGCAACTCCACATAGTATCAACAACCAGGCATCTTTCCACTGGACCACCGCACCAAGACTAAAAAGTCAAGGATTGGCCGATCTGCTTTCACATGTCTGATATACTGACACACTGACGATTCATATGGGACTATCTGTGGATGCATCTGTCACAATCAATCCTAGGCTTTTACGCCTATTGTACTCTGACTCCAGCACGGCTCTGGTAGTATATGTATTTTTATTTTTTGTATTGACGCACTGGCAACGTGCGGCTTCAATTTCCATGTGCTAACTTAGCCGACAGTGATGCACACGTTAGTTTAATTTGTTGATCACCATCTCCCAGTCGGGGGATCGAACCGCCATTCTGCAACTCCGCATAGCATCAGCAACCAGGCATCTTTCCACTGGACCTCCGCACCAAGACTAAAAAGTCAAGGATTGCCCGACCAGCTTTCACATGTCTGATATGGTGACACACTGACGATTCATATGGGACTATCTGTGGATGCATCTGTCACAATCAATCCTAGGCTTTTACGCCTATTGTACTCTGACTCCAGCACGGCTCTGGCAGTATATGTATTTTTATTTTTTTTATTGACACACTGGCAACGTGCGGCTTCAATTTCCATGTGCTAACTTAGCCGACAGTGATGCACCCGTTAGTTTAATTTGTTGATCACCATCTCCCAGTCGGGGGATCGAACCGCCATTCTGCAACTCCGCATAGTATCAACAACCAGGCATCTTTCCACTGGACCACCGCACCAAGACTAAAAAGTCAAGGATTGGCCGATCAGCTTTCACATGTCTGATATACTGACACACTGACGATTCATATGGGACTATCTGTGGATGCATCTGTCACAATCAATCCTAGGCTTTTACGCCTATTGTACTCTGACTCCAGCACGGCTCTGGCAGTATATGTATTTCTATTTTTTTTTATTGACGCACTGGCAACGTGCGGCTTCAATTTCCATGTGCTAACTTAGCCGACAGTGAGGCACCCGTTAGTTTAATTTGTTGATCACCATCTCCCAGTCGGGGGATCGAACCGCCATTCTGCAACTCCGCATAGTATCAACAACCAGGCATCTTACCACTGGACCACCGCACCAAGACTAAAAAGTCAAGGATTGGCCGATCAGCTTTCACATGTCTGATATACTGACACACTGACGATTCATATGGGACTATCTGTGGATGCATCTGTCACAATCAATCCTAGGCTTTTACGCCTATTGTACTCTGACTCCAGCACGGCTCTGGTAGTATATGTATTTTTATTTTTTTTATTGACGCACTGGCAACGTGCGGCTTCAATTTCCATGTGCTAACTTAGCCGACAGTGATGCACCCGTTAGTTTAATTTGTTGATCACCATCTCCCAGTCGGGGGATCGAACCGCCATTCTGCAACTCCGCATAGCATCAGCAACCAGGCATCTTTCCACTGGACCTCCGCACCAAGACTAAAAAGTCAAGGATTGCCCGACCAGCTTTCACATGTCTGATATGGTGACACACTGACGATTCATATGGGACTATCTGTGGATGCATCTGTCACAATCAATCCTAGGCTTTTACGCCTATTGTACTCTGACTCCAGCACGGCTCTGGCAGTATATGTATTTTTATTTTTTTATTGACGCACTGGCAACGTGCGGCTTCAATTTCCATGTGCTAACTTAGCCGACAGTGATGCACCCGTTAGTTTAATTTGTTGATCACCATCTCCCAGTCGGGGGATCGAACCGCCATTCTGCAACTCCGCATAGTATGAACAACCAGGCATCTTTCCACTGGACCACCGCACCAAGACTAAAAAGTCAAGGATTGGCCGATCAGCTTTCACATGTCTGATATACTGACACACTGACGATTCATATGGGACTATCTGTGGATGCATCTGTCACAATCAATCCTAGGCTTTTACGCCTATTGTACTCTGACTCCAGCACGGCTCTGTCAGTATATGTATTTTTATTTTTTTTATTGACACACTGGCAACGTGCGGCTTCAATTTCCATGTGCTAACTTAGCCGACAGTGATGCACCCGTTAGTTTAATTTGTTGATCACCATCTCCCAGTCGGGGGATCGAACCGCCATTCTGCAACTCCGCATAGTATCAACAACCAGGCATCTTTCCACTGGACCACCGCACCAAGACTAAAAAGTCAAGGATTGGCCGATCAGCTTTCACATGTCTGATATACTGACACACTGACGATTCATATGGGACTATCTGTGGATGCATCTGTCACAATCAATCCTAGGCTTTTACGCCTATTGTACTCTGACTCCAGCACGGCTCTGGCAGTATATGTATTTCTATTTTTTTTTATTGACGCACTGGCAACGTGCGGCTTCAATTTCCATGTGCTAACTTAGCCGACAGTGAGGCACCCGTTAGTTTAATTTGTTGATCACCATCTCCCAGTCGGGGGATCGAACCGCCATTCTGCAACTCCGCATAGTATCAACAACCAGGCATCTTTCCACTGGACCACCGCACCAAGACTAAAAAGTCAAGGATTGCCCGATCAGCTTTCACATGTCTGATATACTGACACACTGACGATTCATATGGGACTATCTGTGGATGCATCTGTCACAATCAATCCTAGGCTTTTACGCCTGTTGTACTCTGACACCAGCACGGCTCTGGTAGTATATGTATTTTTATTTTTTTTATTGACGCACTGGCAACGTGCGGCTTCAATTTCCATGTGCTAACTTAGCCGACAGTGAGGCACCCGTTAGTTTAATTTGTTGATCACCATCTCCCAGTCGGGGGATCGAACCGCCATTCTGCAACTCCGCATAGTATCAACAACCAGGCATCTTACCACTGGACCACCGCACCAAGACTAAAAAGTCAAGGATTGGCCGATCAGCTTTCACATGTCTGATATACTGACACACTGACGATTCATATGGGACTATCTGTGGATGCATCTGTCACAATCAATCCTAGGCTTTTACGCCTATTGTACTCTGACTCCAGCACGGCTCTGGTAGTATATGTATTTTTATTTTTTTTATTGACGCACTGGCAACGTGCGGCTTCAATTTCCATGTGCTAACTTAGCCGACAGTGATGCACCCGTTAGATTAATTTGTTGATCACCATCTCCCAGTCGGGGGATCGAACCGCCATTCTGCAACTCCGCATAGCATCAGCAACCAGGCATCTTTCCACTGGACCTCCGCACCAAGACTAAAAAGTCAAGGATTGCCCGACCAGCTTTCACATGTCTGATATGGTGACACACTGACGATTCATATGGGACTATCTGTGGATGCATCTGTCACAATCAATCCTAGGCTTTTACGCCTATTGTACTCTGACTCCAGCACGGCTCTGGCAGTATATGTATTTTTATTTTTTTTATTGACGCACTGGCAACGTGCGGCTTCAATTTCCATGTGCTAACTTAGCCGACAGTGATGCACCCGTTAGTTTAATTTGTTGATCACCATCTCCCAGTCGGGGGATCGAACCGCCATTCTGCAACTCCGCATAGTATCAACAACCAGGCATCTTTCCACTGGACCACCGCACCAAGACTAAAAAGTCAATGATTGGCCGATCAGCTTTCACATGTCTGATATACTGACACACTGACGATTCATATGGGACTATCTGTGGATGCATCTGTCACAATCAATCCTAGGCTTTTACGCCTATTGTACTCTGACTCCAGCACGGCTCTGTCAGTATATGTATTTTTATTTTTTTTATTGACACACTGGCAACGTGCGGCTTCAATTTCCATGTGCTAACTTAGCCGACAGTGATGCACCCGTTAGTTTAATTTGTTGATCACCATCTCCCAGTCGGGGGATCGAACCGCCATTCTGCAACTCCGCATAGTATCAACAACCAGGCATCTTTCCACTGGACCACCGCACCAAGACTAAAAAGTCAAGGATTGGCCGATCAGCTTTCACATGTCTGATATACTGACACACTGACGATTCATATGGGACTATCTGTGGATGCATCTGTCACAATCAATCCTAGGCTTTTACGCCTATTGTACTCTGACTCCAGCACGGCTCTGGCAGTATATGTATTTCTATTTTTTTTTATTGACGCACTGGCAA
>JAVVLW010000137.1:0-67075 GCA_034401795.1 Chaetoderma sp. LZ-2023a | reverse complement strand
AGTTCCTCAAGAAGCTCATGAAGTTCCTCAAGAAGCTCATGAAGTTCCTCAAGAAGCTCAGGAAGTTCCTCAAGAAGCTCATGAAGTTCCTCAAGAAGCTCATGAAGTTCCTCAAGAAGCCCATGAAGTACCTCAAGTAGCTCATAAAGTTCATGAAGTTCCTCAAGAAGTTCCTCAAGTTCCTCAAGAAGTTCCTCACGCTCTGAAGCAGTTCCTCAAGATCCTCAAGTTTCTTAAGAAGTTCCTCAAGTTTCTGAAGAAGTTCCTCGACCCTGAAAAAAGTGTCCTGCCGCCGCATTTGTGGGTGTGCGTGCGTGCGTGCGTGCGTGCGTGCGTGCGTGCGTGCGTGCGTGCGTGCGTACGTGCGTGCGTGCGTGCGTGCGTGTGTTCATTGAGCGCATCCAGTACTCAGTATACTGGTATACAGTAACCCTGATGACGACGGCTTATAAGCACTACTATCTGGCAATACTGTATTGTTTACATTTACTAGGCGTGCCAGCGACCGTCAGTTAGTGCTGAAGAAGTGACCGAGATGGTCACGAAAGCTACACTCAAACATTTCTACATCCCGGAGAGGTAACTAATCTTTCCTTATTATGAATCATCCTGGGATCGGGACCAACTGAGGAGGTGTGTCTCTATAATTGGGTGATAACACGGGTTATCAGCTAAATCTAGGGCATTTTTCTAGTGCATGTGTGGCCGAGAAATATATTTTTATTTTTGTTAAATTGTTTGTTCAAATCTCGCTAAAAATTCTTATTTAGAAACCTGATGCCAATATTCTTGAGAAGCGGCATTGTATCTCGTGAAACTCTGAGCGGTTGAAAAAATTCCATTTCCTCCAGATAAAGCACCCACTTTTTACCCCGTTGAGCAAGACAACCATGTACAGACATACAGACATCCCGCTAAACAGGCAGAACAGACAGACAGACAGACAGACAGACAGCAGACAGCAGACGGCAGACAGGCAGACAGGCAGACAGACAGACAGCAGACAGACAGACAGCAGACAGACAGCAGACAGACAGACAGCAGACAGACAGCAGACAGACAGACCACTGACATTCAATCACTAGTGTGCTACGCTATAACACTGCCGAGGTAAGACGTTATGTCCTAGTTATTAGCCGCAGACCTACTGATAACTGGCATATTACATATAACAGATAACAACAGCGAGATATAATAAGGACAGATTAGTTATCTCTCCGGGATGTAGAAATTGTTTGAGTGTAGCTTTCGTGACCATCTCGGTCACTTCTTCAGCACTAACTGACGGTCGCTGGCAACGTCACTCTGGTCAGTTCTTGTGACTCCACAAAATCTGACCAGAGTAGCGTGCCAGCGACCGTCAGTTAGTGCTGAAGAAGTGACCGAGATGGTCACGAAAGCTACACTCAAACATTTCTACATCCCGGAGAGGTAACTAATCTTTCCTTATTATGAATCATCCTGGGATCGGGACCAACTTTTTCGGAAACAGCGAGATAGTTTTAAGCGTTAGTTTAGGCCTTTAGCTATTTTGTGTGCTTAGGCGCATCGCAAATTTTCTCGGGACACAATCCCGAGTTAGAATGTGTAGGATGTATGTGCATAATTACTGTACAGTGTGTTTGGTATATCGCTATGGATACTTATCTCTAAATGGGCGTTCGGACCATGTAATGTGTGGGTGATTACAGGTGATCGGTATACCTCTGAGGATGTGTCTAAATGGGTGTTCAGACGAGCTGCTGCGACGTTATCATGCCTCTGTTCTGACAGCCCACCTCCCTTCTGTAGCCGCAGATCGGCGATCCTCTGTTCTGCCTACCCTCTGTTCTGACAGCCCTATTACTAAAGATAATCTCAGTTGTAAACTGAAGATTATTTATAATTAGCTAACCAAATCTTACTGGAACGATAAATATGATTGGTTAACGTTTTTTGCGCCTATCTTGGATTTTCCGAACATTTTCTGGAATCCTACATCAATGTCCTGTTTCAACAACTCTTGGAACGTATTAAATTTCTGATAAAAATGTAGAACATGGTCTTTCTACTTGACATGCCAATGTTCCAGGCGAGCAATACAGGGTGTTAGGGATTCAATTCTTGGTGATAACATTACATTTAGGTAAATTAAAAGCCACGTAATACATGATGTTTAGTTAACAACAACCTCCCCACCCACCCCGCCCCCACACCCCACCCCCACACCCCACCCAATCCACACCTATGATGACATAGTACGCAGTTCGTCGCCTCGAAAATCATGCAGCTTCGCCCCGAGCAAATTCAACGCCCGGGTTTATTAAATTAAACTGGAAAGACAATGACGAATCTAGATCACGTTAGTTTTGTTGTTTAGATAAGATATTAAATCATTTATGCTGCATTCATTATTCTCATTTAACAGCTGTGGGTCGTTGAGTGTCTGAGGCGGTTGGTGGGTAGGAGAGAGGAAGTGTGGGTGAGTGAGTGATTCAGTGACTGAGTGATTCAGTGGATAAGAGAGTCAGACAGTCTGCGCGCATCTGATACTCAGTGTAATCTTAGTGTCTGTTCCAGGTGATCCCGAAACGCAACTCGGGGGTGGGGATGGAAGTGGGGTTGGGGGCGTGATGGGGCTGGCTGACTAGACGCTCTCGCCGCACCAGTCACAGCCCTCGCCACGTCACCCACGGCCCACGCCGCATCAGCCACAGCCTTCGGCACGTCGGCAACGGGCGGCGTCGCGTCCGCATCTCACCTGTAGTAGTAGTAAGGTGCGAATATGAGATCGAGTGGCTCTCCACTCCTCACCCCCACACCAGGCAGCCCGTCTGCTATGTGGTGGCTCCACGGAGCCACGTTAGGTATAATTCTGAGCGACCTCTGGTGACTACTACTACTAAGCGGGTATGCAGAATGCGATTAAAATATTGCGTGTACCATTTACCTGCATGATGGTATCAT
Organism: Chaetoderma sp. LZ-2023a; assembly: GCA_034401795.1. Taxonomy (NCBI): domain Eukaryota; kingdom Metazoa; phylum Mollusca; class Caudofoveata; order Chaetodermatida; family Chaetodermatidae; genus Chaetoderma; species Chaetoderma sp. LZ-2023a. Next base: position 64,129 of record JAVVLW010000137.1, on the reverse strand, counting down.
TGGGTTATTTTATTGCATTTTTATTGGTGATATTGCGATATTTCTAGCAAATTTATTTCAAAAGCGACAACACATTTTTTACGCTTTTATATCTAGCTTTCCACTGAGACCATTACAAAATGTTTATGTAGGGAGGCGAGAGATGTAGATCAAAATGGCAGATTCTGACGACTAGATTAAAAAATGAAACCTTGGCCTAATCTAACAACTTGTAATTATAATATTACTGATTTTCTAATTTTTTCGACACATTAATTCTTATAATTTTAGACGAGGCATAAACTTTAACTACTTGGATTGCCCTTTCGTTGCTAGGTTATATGTGCTCTATCCCACAACTGAATCTTTTCCGTCCAGAAAAATGGCTACACGGCGCGATCAGGTTTTTCACATCCTGCCGTTCCGCGTTCCGCATACCGCTTACTGCATGCAGGTAAATGGATGAAGGAAAATAGTAAAACGCGATCTGAAGTATATTCCGCGTTCCGCAACCCACCTTCCACATTCTGAAGGCCAGGTAAACGCAGCTTTAGGATCTATCCTGTACATGGGTACCATCCGTATATATAAGAATAGGTTAGGTATAGTTGGCGAGATACAAAACAGACGGCGCCAATACGTCACTTTATATATCGCAGTAAACGAATTACTTTGGTAAACCTTGCGCATAGACTTTTGCAAAAAGCTAGCTTTCGACTCGCTGGACTATAAATATCTTTAGTACTTCAAATTCTCTAAACCTAGAATGCATAGATACACCGCTTACACTAATAGCCATAGTGACACAGTTGTGTTCGTTGTTGGCGGCAATGGTCACCCGGCACCACTGGAATGTGAACGTTCCACCGTCTCTAGAGGTCAGTCTTTGTTGTCACCGGTTGCCCGTGGTCTCACTTCCGCATCCCCGAGACAAGCTGACCAGCATCGTCGGGCCGGCAAGTACCATGAGTACGAGTCGGAGACTCGGAGTCCGAGGAAGAATTGGCGGAGCAGTGCGGTGCCGGAGCCACAGGAGATCATGTCCAGACAGCTATTCTCGTTTGTAAAAAAGAGAGACTGCATAAAACACATTATTCACTTTTGATAGAAAATCTTTGTGGCTGTTCAAGATCAAACGCCGGAGTAAATGCCCCCGCTGCCCCTATTATAATCCGCTATTGCAAAAGCGAGGACAATTATGAAAGTAACACACGTTGGTACCATGGACAATTTAGTGGATTATATGTTAGGAGAAAAGATCATTGGCCCAAATCGTCGGCCTATCAAACATGGGTATTAGATGGAGCCACTGGCCCGGGAAACATGGCCACGTACACTGTGTTTGGTTATTGGCCACTTGGCAATGGCGTATGCTATGGCTGCATCATTTGCGATACGGCGTGTTGTTTCCAATATACATTTGGATGTAATCGCATATGATAGATTTAGAGCTGTAGCCGACTCATTCGCTTACCGTTCACAATTCACCAAACCCCGAGCAATTAAACTGTCCGCATCAGTATGGCTGACTTGTCTTCGATTTCTTATTCCTGGAAGCCTAGTGTTTCGAATCCTTGATGAAATAAACGGAACCTCAATTCCGGATCAATGTTACTTGCCAGGTTATCAAGCAGTATTCACAATAGGTGTTTTGTTGATCGCTTACGGACCACCAGTCTGTTTAATTTGCCTATACACTGGCTTAATGTGTACACTAAGGTGGAGAAGCAAAGCATCTGGAAGCAAAAGCGTGCAAACCATACAAGTACAGAGGAACTATGAAGCTGACGCTACTGAAAGAGGAAAGATCAGTGCCCAGAATCGGCGATGTTTAGTGACGTTGCTGGCACAAATGGCTCTGTTTCTTATATGTTGGGGACCTTGGCTTGTGCTGTTCCCTATTAGCGCTATCTGTGACACATGTATACCTTCAACAGTATTCGATATCAGTTATTTCATGGCATTTCTTAATGCCACAATCAATCCGATCTTGTATCTTATATTTAATCAAGATTATCGTAGTGCATTTCTTGCCATATTCTGGTGTTGCTAGACTGGATCCAAGTTGATTTATCTTAGCTTAACTTGAGCATAGGCGTTAGTCAGAATACGCACATGTATTGAAACATCAGTGGCCAATGTAGTAGGAGTTATCAAGAATAACAACAGAGCTGAACGCTACACTGCAGACCTACTAGTTATAAACATGTCCGAACAATAGGCGGCACTATGGTTTCTTATCAATCAGTGGTCAAAGACAACACAATTAAGTCGAGGATACAATTCATGAATCCATTTCCTCAGGCACTCATATGACGTCATAATCAACTATGTGACGTGTAAAAGCTTTGGAATGTATCCCCTACCGTTTTCATCCGATCAACTCCAAACGCGGGCAATTTCTCCTAGCCAGGCTGGAATCGTGAATTTGTGGTTTTCTTTTGGATTTGCTCAACAGCTTTCGAGCTACCCACCTTTGAGTGTGCAAAAAGTCCTATAGGAAATGTATGGGGATTTTCAGCATTGATCTTTAAACTGCGACTACACCTCGAATTTTGGTCGGATCAGTACTATACTTTGGTAAGATTTTACCCTTGGTACGAAGATATCTGTCCACCTAAAAGGTGACATTGAGCTTTGACCTTTAATCTACTGCATGGAAAATGTTCACATATGGAAGGAATGGCGATTTTCAGGATGGATCTTTAAACTGTGACTACACCTAGAGCTTTTATTGGATCTATGCCATCAACAGAGCCCCGTCAAATTAGTTTTAAATTAAAACATTAAGACTGAAGTGTCTAAGATAGCCATAGGCAACAACAGCGCCCAGTCCAATAAATTTCAAAATATTCAGCAGCTTACCTGTGTAGTTTACTGGAAGTTGATAGTAAGGGAGTTCAGGGGTCGATCGATCCCAACACGAGTGTGGTATGTGTGAGCTTAGCTAGAGATGGGCGGGGAAATGCAAAAACTGGAAAGGTACATTGCCGAGAAAATGACGACCTAAAGCAAAAGACGGCTCCTGAACATATATTAACAAAATAGATTATTTGTTCCTCAGAAAGGTATTCAACCGTTGTGTCAATGTGTGTACACCTTGGTGCAGGGGATAATTAAAACACCAGCATCTTAATTTGATTGACAAACAAACACTACAAATAGTACTCTAATGGACCTTTCCATTTTTAGCTATGCCCCGCCCATCACTAGCTAAGCTTCACCCACAACTCGCCGTGTTGGGATTGATCGATCCCCAAATGCCCTAGCTATCAATTTCCTGAAAACTACACAGGGAAGCTGTTGAATATTTTGTAACTAATTTGACTGGGTGCTGTTGCTGCCTATGGCAGCAACAGCGCTCAGTCAAATTAGTTTCAAAATTTTCAACAGAATATTTATTAAATGGTAAAAGCTAACAATTTGTACAACAACGCATAGACCGTCTTCAAATATGCGTTCGTGGCGTACTTATCGACGTCATTCATGATGTCATTCATTATGATGTCATTGTACACATCACGCAGTTCATTATGACGTCATGTGATGGGTGTGTACTCTGGAAAGGTGAATTGTTGTCATTCAAGTTGACGCTGTCATGGACCTTGTCATTATTATGCATGCTACGGTTGGTTGTAGTGATCTTGGTAATAGTGGTGGCGATGATGGTTGTGATGGTGTTGGTGATGATGGTGGTCTCAGTGGAGAAGGAAGAGCTGGTGGCGATGATGCTCTGTAGGATGTGAAGATGTTGGTGGTGATGATGTCTTCTTCATCTGCATACTCTTTGCCTCTTCTAATCTCTCTCCCCTCAATGACGATATATGACCGTATGTGATGTGCTATGTGACAACTGCATATTAGACTATAGCATCACAAGGGTGGTGTCATAGAATGAGTAAACTACTTATTTCAGTTACCATAACATATCATGACCCATCATGATGTCACGCATGTATGATTATTATACGATTTTTGAAATGATGAAATCACTAGACCGATATGATATGGATTGCTGGGTATATAACCTGGTGCTACTAGGGGTACACGATCATACGAACGTCATGCACGCGTGTAATCATAATTGTTAGCACCAACCAATCATGAGTTGAACCATAGAAGATATTGACCCTTGAAAACTATTGAGGTCAAAGTTGCTAAATGAGTAAACTTGGCCCTACACAACTCTAACCGAATGGACCTTTCCATTTTTAGCTATGTCCCACCCCTCTAGCTAAGTTCTGCCCACACCTCGCTCGTGTTGGGATCGGTCGATCTCTGAGCTCCGTGACTATAAATTTCCAGAAATTTGTACAGGTAAGCTGTTGAATATTTTGAAACTAATTTGACTGGGTGCTGTTGCTGGCAGCAACAGCGCCCAGTCAGATTAGCTTCAAAATATTCAACAGCATGTCCGTATAGAATCGTTTATGACGCAATGATTATGACGCCATCTTACACGCCGCTTAGCTGATTATGACGTCATATGACGTCATTACTCTGGAAATGTCCATCGTAGAGTACCAGATCTGAAACGTGAGGGTAGCACTTTCAGGCAGGTGATTCTTTAAGATATGTGGTTACTTACACGATATACAGCTAAAATATGAACTAACATAATGTCCTTTAACATCTCTTGTGTTAACTTAACGCTTTAATGGTCAAGACCGTGCCAGTGACTCCAGTGGTAAATTTTCAAAAATATTCTTCCCTCAGCCGGCAAATAAACACTAGCTAAGAAAGAAATGTGATTCTCTTGACCATTTTAATGGTCAAGGCGGCCAAAAAACCAGCACCTGTAGTGGTCTTGAGTAATGTTTATTTGCACAACAACAGAAAGTTATTTTTGTAAATTTTATTGGAAAAATTATTATTTTCTTGAAAAATCTTGACCATGAAATGGTTAATTGATATAAGTAGAATTTTGAGCGTTTTGAGGCGCTGTTGACACAAGAGGGGTTAATTTGACTTGCGTTTGTGTGCATATGTATGTGTGTGCGAGCGTGCGGGCGTGCGTGTGCTGATTTATTTTGTAGAAGAAAATTTGTTCGATGCAACACTTAAATTGATTTGATTTTTTTAACTACATCCTCTGATTGGCTCTGAAGTGTTTGTTAAAATGATGGAAAAATGTAATTTAATATAGAATAGTCACTCGGTGAACATTAACCATAATCAATCCAGGAATTTCCATATGGATGATGGATAAGTATATGAACAGGATATGTTAGATGGCAGGATAACGATTAAAATCAGAAAAATGAAACGAACGAATGACCAGTGATAGGCGGATCATATATTGCCCTAATCAGACACATAGACACCCACACTTATAAACTATGGAACATATGGAGGAATGAATAATCAATGAAATGATAACTACCAGATAGATGTATTTACATAGATATCTATAGATCCACAAATGTTTGAAGACTAGAATGTTTTATTTTAAGCCACCCTCTAAAACCAAATTGATGTGTGTGTGTGTGTGCGTGTGCGCGTGCGTGTGCGTGTGCGTGTGCGCGTGCGCGTGCGCGTGCGCGTGTGCGTGTGCGTGTGCGCGTGTGCGTGTGTGCACGTGCCCTCTAGCGCTCCACACACCCCACCCACCCCACACACCCCCACACACACACACACATACCCAGTGGCATCGTCTATGGGGCGGGGCATAGCTAAAACTGGAAAGATCCATTTCAAACAAAGATGTTTAACTGGGAGATGTTGCTGTCTATAGCAATAACAGCTCCCATTCAGATTAATTTCAAAACATTGAACATAATCTGTATTAAATTTTATTTCTCAATTCAATTCAACTTATTTACACCCAGGCCAGAATGTGGCATATATGGGTGTGTGGTGGGGGTGGGGGGTGGGGGGGTGGAGGTTGTCTGTTGTTCTTAATGGGTACCCGCCCATATCTCTCAGTTGTGAAAATTCTCCTCCCATCATGATGGGAGGATGGATAGTTAGCTAAGATTTGGCCACGTTGAGATTGTAACGCACAGAGAAATTTTGTGAATTCTGCTGTACTATTACTGGTCGCCTGTGCATAGAAAGGTTTTCAATTTATTTTCATTTTCAGTCATTGGACACAACATTGGCACATGGCACATGGCACAAAGCCGCAGATTCGGCAAACCGGCAAAATGTGACAACCTTCCCTACCGGCTCACTCTTAGATTCCTTGAGTTTCTCCTGATTTTTTGGGGTTTTTTCCAATTTCCATGATTTTCCCTGACTAGCAAAATGTTTTCCCTGATTTCCCTGAGGGTGGCTTGGAACCATGTTATGCTTGGTACTTTTCGATATATGTTTTTCACATAGTTTCAGTGCCCTTCTTGTTGCTTGTGGGACATGGTTTCTATCTGGCAATATATATTTCCAGCTCTGGCTATGCCCAGCCCATCGGTAGCTAAGCTCCACCCATACCTCGATTGTGTTAGGATCGATTGATCCCAGAATGCCCTGACTAGCAATTTTCAGAAAACTATACGCTCTAGCTGTTAAATATTTTAGGACTAATTTGACTGGGTGCTGTTTCTGCTTATGGCAGCAACAGCGCCCAGTCAAATTAGTTTCAAAATACTTAACACAATGTTTATTAAATGGTAAAGACAGACAATTCATACAACGTGTCTGCGCTAAAGACAGACTATATCGAATCACACATGACGTCGTGATTATGACGCCATCCCACACGTCACGTACTTGATTATGACATCATATGATAGATAGATAAACTTAGAAATATCCATATTCTTCTTATTATCGTTTTCTAAGTTATTTCTACTCCAAAGCCACTCCTCCTTATCTATCAGAGCAATCTTATTAAGGGGAAATTTATGTTTTTAAAAATTTTACTGCTCAGATTCTTGGGACATTTTTACAGAATATTTCCAAAATATCTTCGATGTCCTTGGCTCCGTCTACTATTTTCATCAAGTTTGTGTTCATAAACATTCGCAAGCATTGCCATAGCTTAAAAATTACCTTTGTCATAGCAAAATCTACTGTTTGGTTTGACAATGATGTTTCCATCTAAATGGATGGGGATGACGTTCAATGGCAGATTGTAGTTTATCCATCAAGCATATGACATCATAAGCAACTACGTGATGCGTAGAATGATGTCATAATCAAGCACCTCATGAATGGTGTATCCAAGTTCGTCACAACAGTTAATTGATGAGGGACTAAAAGTTGTTGTGCGAATTGTATGTCTTTATTATTTAATAAACATGCACAGGCAGCATCAACACCCAGTCAAATTAGTTCAAAAATATTCAACAGTTTACCTGTACAGTTTTTTTGGAAATTGATCATTACAGACTATTAGCCTGGGAGTTCAGGGATCGATCGATTCCAACACAGGCGAGGTGCGGATGGAACTTAGCTAAAGTAGTCTACGGTTCCATGTGTCCACAATCCACATACACAATCCACATAACGCTAATGCATCAGTCATTCGTTTTCAAATGCGTACGAAATGCGGACATGAATTTGCGGATATCATGCACTCCATCCCAATCTTAGTGCAGACGTTTAAATAAGTTAATAAATTAATAAATAAATATAAATATATTCATATAAGTTATTGAATATTTTGAAACTAGTTGTCTGGAAGTTTATGATGCCTTATGAATTAAATTATATTAAATAAAAATTAATATAATTATAGAACGCGACAATTTTGTTCAGGCATATGGACGATGGTCACCATTGTTCATGCAGGTCACCACTATTGTTCCTCACAACTGGCGCAAATCAGAACTAGTGCCGGATGTGCGCTATAGTTTATAAGTAGGCGCGGTCCACTATTTTTCATAAGTGACCACTGCGTGCTTTTGTTCATGCAGGTGCCGTCATTCATGCAGATAAATGGTATTCTTCAAAAAGTGCAGGATAAAACATTCAATAGCGTGTGATGAATGCTATTGATGGATTCATCATCACTCGAATCACACCTGCAGAAAAAATTACACATTAACAATATTTAACTTTTTTTTCTTTTTTTTCAAACCTAAATCGTGGTGCAATGGTAGTTTTAGCGAATATTTTTTTATACCAATTTGACATAGGAAGCTCCAATTCGCGCTAGTTTCACAATATTCATCAGATTTAATATTTTAACATTTGGATTTTTGAAATCTAAATCTTGGCACGGTGGTAGTTTAAGCGAATATTTTTTTGTACTAATTTGATATAGGAAGCTACAATTCATGCTAGATTCAAAATATTCATCAGATATAATATTTTAACATTAAGGTTTTTTTCAAACCTAAATCGTGGTGAAATGGTAGTTTAAGCGAATATTTTTTTATACTAATTTGACATAGGAAGCTACAATTCGCGCTAGTTTCAATATATTCATCAGATATAATATTTTAACATTTAGTTTTTTTCAAACCTAAATCGTGGTGCGGTGGTAGTTTAAGCGAATATTTTTTAATACTAATTTGACATAGGAAGTTTCAATTCATGCTAGTTTCAAAATATTCATCAGATATAATATTTTAACATTTTGATTTACAAACCTAAATCGTGGTGCAGTGGTAGTTTAAGCGAATAGTTTTTTTATTTTTTAATACTAATTTGACATAGGACGCTACAATTTGCGCTATTTTCAAAATATTCATCAGATATAATATTTTAACATTTTGATTTTTTCAAACCTAAATTGTGCTGCGGTGGTAGCTTAAGCGAATATTTTTTTGATACTAATTTGGCATAGGAAGATTCAATTTGCGCTAGTTTCAAAATAATCAACAGATACCAACCAGCTGTGCGCTATTGTTCATAAGTGGGTGCTGGACGCTATTGTTGTAAATGACCAGCTGTGTGCTATTGGTCATGCAGGTGCCGATGCACTCTCATTCCATATAATTAATGTATTTTATAGTCTGCGATATGAAAGATGTACTCTATGAAAAAATATTTCAACAGCGATCAGCAGCGTGGTTTCCAAAAAAGGGTAATAAAACCGTGTAGCGATGTACTTCACTCTGATATTTTTGAAAATTAAATGACTGGGGCTACTTAGTTTCGAAATATCTTTTTAACCATGAGGGGGAGAGGGGGAGGGGCGCCGCCACCCACCTAATTAATATGCTAAACGCGATCAGCAAGAACACAATCAATGCACGCATGTCAATACCTATTTAAAACACATTAATCTATGCATTAACGCATCATTTAAACAATAGCGTCTAGCTGGACATTTAGAACAATAGCGACCATCTGCATGAACAATAGCGTCCACCCACTCATTTAGAACAATAGCGAATTGCACTTTACCTCGTGTACCCATCAATCATTTGTGACTGGAGGGGATCGGCTGTGCGCTATTGTTCTCCAACAATTGCACTTGACCTCGTGACCTATGCCCATCAATCATTTTTGACAGGAGAACAATAGCACAGCTGGTCCCTATACTACTCCCACAATCGTGTTTCACTCAAAATCAAGTGCCCTTTATATAGGGGCCTAGAGGACTGAGGTTTGCATGTATTTGAAATAAAAAATGTTTCAAAATAGATGAAGACAGGTGACCTCAGAATTTATTAAGAAAGGAAGCATGAGATATGATGATTCAGATAAACATTATCTTAAATGTGCATATTCACATCAACAATTGTTAAACTTGTTTACTGGTTCATTTCGTTTAAATTAATGTAGTTTTAGCTGTGAATTTGAATTAACTTTTAACTCTTTAACCCTTGAAATTTCAGTGTCTCAACTTCAGGATAGTGGTTGAATATTTTGAAAGTAATATAACGGGAACCGGTTGATGCCATGAGCAACAACAGCTCACAGTCAACTCAGTTTTAAAATATTCAACAGCAATTCGTAAGCAATTTGTTGTTTCTGGTATTTTAGGGTTAAAGGGTTAATATACAGCTTTACGGTGTGAATAGCTCTAATTAATGTATTCAACTTTGAATGGAGAATTCAAAGTTGTGATAATTTAGTGGGCCTATTAAGTCACTTTCTTCACTTTCGAGCACTTTCGAACATTTCTTGCTAACCCACAATGCATTTCTTGCATCATTTCTGGCTGATGATTAAGCCAGGCGAAGCGCGAGCAGTATTTCCTTTTGATTAACGTTATAATGATGTACTGCGTAACAGGCGGTTAATTATATAGCATTTGATTATTATTTGTATTAATAGAATTTGGTTACGCAGTTTGGAGGTAGCATCGACGTCATCATATAGATAGTGATTTCATGTCTAACTCTGAAAAATAAAAATAAAATAGGTCGATGAATGAATTAATGAGTGAACAAACAAATGAGCAAATATTCGAATGAATGAACGAACGAATGAATGAATGAAGGAAGGAAGGAAGGAAGGAACGAATGAATGAACGAGGTGAATGAGCGAGTCTAACAAATAATCAGAATGATTGAACAAACAAGTGAAAGATTTAATGAGCGATCGAACAATTGAGCAAATATTCGAACAAAAGAACGAAGGAAGGAATGAGTGAAGGAAGGAATAAACAGACTAACGAGTGAACGAATGAATGAATGAATGAATGAATGAATGAATGAATGAATGAATGAATGAATGAGCGAGTCGATCAAATAATCAAATAGAACGATTGAGTGAGTGAGTGAGTGAGTGAGTGAGTGAGTGAGTGGGTGGCTGGATGGCTGGATGGCTGGCTGGCTGGTGGGTGGGTGGGTGGGTGGGTGGATATGTGGGTGTGTGGGTGGGTGGGAGCGAGGGAGGGAGGGAGTGATGGAGGGAGAGAGAGAGAGAGAAAGATAATGCGTGCGTACATGCGTGTGAGAGTTGAGTCTTACAAGATGATTAAATAAAGGGTTTCATAACATTTAATTCAATATTTCCTTCTTTCCAATATTATGCGCCAATAAATTGCATTCATGTATTGATTATTGGATTTTTGAAAAAGTTTCTTCCATTTGCAACAATGTCCAGCAGCCCAACCACAATGGACAATGATTGAACGCGAACGTATGATATTTAGTACATACTTATTAAATAGTAAAGACTTAGCCTACAATTCGTACCCTTGTCAGACTTTTAGATGTTCATGACGGAGCTAGATTCATCACGCATTTTCATTGTCACGTTACCATGCATACGAGGTGAAAAATTATTACGTCATATAGCTGAGCAACAGATTGGATCTATTCAGTGAATTATCGATAAAATATAACATGTGATAATTTCAGTTGTTTTAGTAATTTTTGTATCGGTACCTCTTTTAATATCAGTATCGGTAACTGCGGTTAGGCATAAATTAAAATATAATTCCCCACTAAATGAGACAACCGTGAAAGAATGGGAGGGGTGGGATGGGGCTGGGTGGGATGGGTGGGAGTTGAGGGTGTGGGATGTGCGGGGTCGATGGTGTAATCTATTCTTTGTTAGTGGGTGTTATTGTGTTGTATATGCTAATGTTTTGTCTTATTATGCTCGGTACTGAACTGAGATTGTTTTGCTATGAATATTACGGGGTCTGCCTCAGTACGGACATGTAGTACATGTGCCTATTTTATAATAATTGATATCTCTGCCAGCTCCTATCCGATTTAAATTTGGCAAAATGAGTTTAGAATCCTGGTGAAATATATGTTTAAATTCGTCTAAAGATGGAGCGAAATGGACTCGTATTAATGATTTAGGACATATAGTGCACATCTTGCTTGGCCTATCAGGAGTATTGCACGTGTATGCACAGTCGGTGATTTTACAGACTATTTTTAAGCGTGATATTATACAAGCGCTACACGTATAGACCATAATGGTCATATAAGGGAGGTGAAGGGGAACCCGCCAGTATGGGCCAATCTGGCCGAGCCCTATGCGATCCGTACTACACCATCCCCCTCCTAGCTTGGCACTATGCGCCAAGTGATACAGAGGAACTGATTGCCGCCCGCACGGCGGACACTAGGTGAGAATCATAGACTTTTCATTCAGGCATGTAGCTGAAAGGTAGAGAGATGTGAGAGGCACATTGATATAAGAGATAGGCACAATAGATGTGCAGCAGGTTGGAATGGGGCGGCATACATTTGAATTTTTGGTCTGGGTTTCTCAGGCCCAGGCGCATTTGGTTTTTTTGGGGGTTTTTGTGATTTGTCATTATCTATTCAACATAACAGGTAATTTCCCAAATATAATTGCTATCGAGGACGTCTTCTTCCAGCCGAAGGTTAATTACTTCTTGGCCGAAGATGTCTAGGCTCCTGTACATATATACATTTACATGGCAATTTTACATTTAATATGTGGCCGAAGTCACATGAACGATTACTCGTTCTTACATTCTTAGCATTTTCGGTGCCATATAATGATGTATTTTACAACAATAAAGTAATAATAAAATGTCTTTATTATTCAGTCTTCTTATTGGCCGAATGTGACAGGTGTTATTGGCCACCCGCATATAATAATGTTCATCTGAGTAGATTGGTGCGAGAACTGTTTTGATACAAGTATGTGATAGGCTAACCGAGCATCACTGATCTTGAGATTTACTGGAACCGAAGCCACAACTGGTGGTGAAGTCGAAGCGTGCATTGAGGTTATTAATGGTCCACCGATGCTTACCACTGATGTAGACGTGAAGCCGAGAGGAATAATGCTAGGAAGGGATGGTGCCAGAGCTGTAATAGCTGGTCGAGGCTGACATTCACTTAGTCTCTCATCACTGGAATATGTCGGTACAGCGCGTATAGCAAGATCATGGGACTTAGCCCTAGCTGTGGCCGCTGTTACATAAGTGCTACTGCACACCACAGCCTTTACTTTCTGCACACCACTGTAAACATGGGCCGGTGATGTCTTCTTTCGAACATATGGTGAACTGAGTTCATCTAATATTGTTTGTTTAGGATTTGTATCCATCACATACTGGTTTCCGAAGAAACATTGGTCTGGATGCCTGTGTTAAGAAGCATACAAGGGCTAAGTTGAAGCTCTGTGTCAGCACCAATACAAGGCTTAAGCCTATCGAAGTGGATGACTGAGGTCAGGTCATCCGAGGCACGAAGCTGGGAGGTCATGTATGACTTGGTAACTCAATTTACTGGGCACATTTGCAGCGTGTCAGGAGTCATAAATCCAAATGGTCTTAATGGTCTCATATGGGTACCCATTTAGTGGTCATGCCACGTCTTTTGACGCTGATGTCTAGTGGGAAAGTTGTTGCGTACGAGTTCATGCGCCTGTTCTATCCATTGGTGCATGGGTTCCATGTTTAGTGAATGCGAATATATTTCGTCTGGGATCCTAGGCATGGCTAATTCCAAGGGTAAGGCTAACTGGTAACCTAACAACAATTTTGCAGGGATAAAACTGATGCTGGAATGGATAGATGTTCGGTATGCCAGGAGTACGTATGGGAGCCTAAGATCCCAATCCCGACAATCAAAGTGTGTTTCCTTAGTCAACATTAGTGCTAATGTACGGTTAAACCATTCTAAAATCCCGGTGCTGCATGGATGATAGGGTGTGGTGAATGTTTTAACTGTATGGAATAATTTGCAGAGCTCAGCAATCAAGCAGCTCTCAAAGTTGTTAAATTGGTCATAATTCCTGGGGCATACCGAAATGGTAGAAGATATTACTCGCAAGGACAGCAACCACAGTGGCTGTCTCTTGGTCCGCCAAAACAAATGCGTCTACCCACTTCGTGAAATAGTCCTGTAGAACGATGATATATTTATTCCCCTCATCGATCGTATTTAATTGGTCAAGCACATCTATAGCCACTCGTTCACATGATGCACCTAAGATTTTTGTTTGTAATGGCGCCACATGCTCCTTAGTTACAGATCGGTGCTGGCAAGTGCTGTATTTGGCCACCCAAGTATTAACACTATCACATATATTAATTCAATGGAATAAGTTCGGTTGTATGTTCAATGGCCAGGTATCCTGCATTATTGTGTCATTGTTCCAGAACCATATTTCGATATGATTCTGGGATGGTGAGGTGGTCGTTGATATACAGAATGCTGCTGCACAGTCAGCATTCGGTATATTGCTGATAGTAATATTTAGCCAAAGGGGATAGCGGATTAATGGATTCCTTGAGAGGGAATACCCTCTCCTTGATCCACGTGTAAATGTGTTGTGTGTGTTGATCTTTTTTTGTCCATGTACGATCTTCTCCACTGTCCAGTCCTCAAAATATAGTTCCGGAATGGTGGGGAGGGCTGTGCGTCATGTATGGTAGTTGCAACTTCGGCGTCGTCATTCACCTCGAGTCTTATTCGGCTCAAGGCCTCAGCATTTCCATGCAATTTTCTAGGCCGATGGATGACATTGAAGTTGTAGGCGGGCAGGGATTCCTGCCACCTCGCTATTTGGCTGTCAGGATTTTTAAGGTTTTTAACTCAACGTAGTGAAGCTGTCATGCCTCGTATTTATGGAGGGTAAATGATCTTCCATACAGAAACTGTTTGTAGTATTTTGTCAAATAAACGGCTACTGCGTTTAGTAGTAGCATACTTTTTCAGTTTTACTGAGCATACATGATCCATAGCCCAAAAGTTCTTCAGTTCCATCTTCAACAATATGATATAAAACGGTGCCAATGGCAAATGAAGAGGGGTCTGTGTCGAGGATGAAGTCGAGTTTAGGGTTTTGATGTGCAAGAATGGGCACGGTTAATAGTTTTGCTTTTAACTCATTAAAAGCCTGTTCACATTCATGCGTCTATTGGAATGTGTGGTCCTTTTCTGTGATGTGAAATAAGGGGGCTGCTATCTCACTAACATGTTGGATGTAGCGCAAATAATATTGACAGAGCCTGAGGAAGCTATGGGTGTCGGTGACAGTGGCATGTGTTTGCCACTTGGCCACTGCTCGTGTCTTCACTTGCCAGGTGGGCATGCATTCAGCCGACACGACATGTCCAAAGAACTCAACCGTGTTCCTAAAGAAGGCAGTTTTTGTGTTTTAGTTTTAAATTAGCATTTCTAAAATGTTCTAATACTTCGGCAAATTTGCCAAGGTTTGTTGAATGGTGGGGCCAAATACAATGATGTCATTCAAATAGCACAAGCAAATTTGCCACTGGAGCTTGCTGAGTACCTGTTCCATTGGCTCTGGAAGGTTCCAGGGGCATTGCAGAGACCATAGGGCATCTTACGGAACTGAAACATGCCATCACTAGCCACTTGCCAGGTCCAAAGTACAGAACCTTTGCGCTCCCTCCAATGAATTCAGAAACTGATTGATGTGCGGTAAAGGTTAATGGATCTTTCACATTTGCGTCATTCATGTGTAATCAATACAAAAGTGCAATGATCCATCTTTCTTCCCAACAAGCATTATTGGGCTTGTTCATGGTGAAGCAGAAGGTTCGATGACTCCTGTCTTCAGCATTCTGTAACTTGCGTATTATGACCGGTGTCCATAGAATGGCATGCCAAGTGTGTCTCTCCCAGGTCTAGCTCGCCTGATGAGAACTCATTGTATCTGTACAGTAATCGGCGTACACCATGTTTTTGTTCTCTATTTAGGCCCAATGTGGCACCTAAAAATAGAGATGGTGTAGGTGTTCAAGATGGTCGTTTGTGGGTGAAGCTTAGCTAGAGAAGGGGAGGGGTGTTAGCTAAAACTGGATTCCTCCCTTCTAAACTATCCGGTTTTCACAATCTGATCAGACTTATCGAATTCGGTAAAATCTGATCGTGTAGACACAAAATCTGAAGTCTGATATCCGAAATCTAATGTGTGGAGTTGTATCTGAAGAGTTGGGCAACTCCAATATCTACAGACTTTGTCGGAGGGTGTGCTTTATAAATGTATTGAGTGAATTTTGACAAGTTGCAATAATCTGGCAGTATTCAAATATCACTTCGGTATTTGAATGTTCTCCTAGATTATTGAAAAGAGACGGGATCTACTCAAAGTGAGACGATATAACAAGAAGAATAACATCAGTTTTATTATGTACGGAATTAGCCAATCGGAGGGCTTGTTTCGACCATGCGTCTGTCTTTATCAACCAGACAGTCAACCTGAATGGTTGTAGACATGCGCTCAGCTAGGTGACGACGAATCCTTGATATTGTCTGGGCCTTTCTTAGGGTGAGTTTAAGTAATTGCGAAACTTGTTGTTCAATGCGTTATTAGTAAAGCGAAATGTAACAGGCTCGTCAAAGTGGTTACAGGGTGTCTAATTGAGCTCTTGTGGTCATTTCGTCCCACCCAACCCCAATGGCCATGGAGTCAATAGGGATTTTGTTATGTACTCTGTATGAGAAACGCTTATGCGACACTTATGATATGTATTTCGGCGTTATCGTCTTTCTCTCCCCCTGGGGAGAGATTGCACTGTACCTTTTCAAGTCGCCTTATCACGCTTTTTAGTGATTACTTGCAAATCTGTGTTTTAATTTTATGATCACTGAGAAAATTCGGATATTTCTCGGAAGCAGGAAAACTACAATCCATCAAATAAATACAATTGAACAATTTCGCAGCTTTACGTATATTGTCATGCTGAAAAAGTGTGCACCGTTCAACAATAAATGAAAACAATCTGGCAATAATGCACCATGGCGTGACGCTTAAGGATTGTTGTAGTCCGGTGTCATATACATATCCGAATGAGTGATTCATATGTATATATGCGTATATGTGTCCAAAAACAGTCATTAAATTCTCGGCTAATCAAGTGGTCGTCTACTACTGCTACTACTACTACTACTACTACTACTACTACTACTACTACTACTACTACTACTACTACTACTACTACTACTACTACTACTACTACCACTACTACTACTACTACCACTACTACTACTACTACTACTACTACCACTACCACTCCACACCCACCACCACCGGCTACGTGTCTGATCTGTGTTTGTAATTAGCGTCTTTATGGTCTGGATTGCTGGCATCAAAGAGGCGTGAATATTTTCAAACCTTTCACATTCCAGCGCACTTATTATGAAACAAACTTTTATTTTGGAACACATGTACAAAATAATAGCATCTCGATTTGGGGAACGTCCATGAATGGCGCAATAATAACGTCATTTTTAAGGAATCCCGCATCCGAATTCTGTCGGTATCCGAACACCCATATGGAATCATATATCTATTTGTAATTGTAGCGAATGAAAATTCGGATACACATAAGTGTTAATGGAGTCCTAGCTTAAATGATTCCTCGCGAAAATGATACCCGCTCAGACAGCATAGCACTGTAGTATGCAAAATCCTCTCCCGTGAAATAATTGAGTCCCCATCAAATAATTGTTTTGCAAGACAGTGTACACGTTTTTATGGTAAGCCTATATACTGTTTTTCAATCTAGAGAAAACACCAAATAACGCCAATATTTATTTAGACCAGAAAATATAGACGGCGCGTATAACAAGATTAGCAATTTTTGAACAATTAGTAATTCAGAATTGTCCGCCGGGAGCGCGCCATGTGTAAAGAGATGTGATCATATTATTATTATTATTATTATTATTATTATTATTATTATTATTATTATTATTTTTATTATTTAATGCCGCTTTTTTCGTATGACATACACCATGCAGAAAAATTTGCAAACCAATAGTCATTTGTGAGCAATTATTAATGCAACATTTTCGTATCCCCCCCCCCCCCCCCTTCCATATAATCATTCATTGAACAATCGTGCAATAATACACTGTTTTCTGAAGTAATTTAGTTGAAATTCGCTTGCGGAACGCTTCGCCTATAAAATCAACACACGTCGTTTAAAAATCAGGCAATAATATACGATGTTATGAAGTAATTTAGTTGTAAGGAGCTAGAGAACGCTCCACATATGCAATCAATACAATTCATTGAAAAATCCGGCAATAATACACGTGTTTTGATATCGATGTCGTGCTTATACTGTTCGTCAATCTCTCCCCTAAATTTGCTTAAATGTCTAATTTTTCCCCAAAAATATTCCAAGCCCCTTTTTATGCTTAGGACCTCAAAAGAAACCCTTTTCACGCGCTTATGCTTTTAATATTGTAGGCTAATCCTGTCCTATATACTGTTCGTCAATCTCTACCCCTAACGCATTCCTAAAATGGCAATATATGAATAAATAATTGACGAAATTTCGTCATTCTTGGCTCAAGTCTTCCTAAGACATCCTGTAGCTATTTAATGTTTAAAAATCAATCATTTCAGGTGATTTAAGATCGGGTTTTTTAAATAATTTATTTGAAATTGGCTGGAGAACGCTCCCGCAGTACAATCAACAAAACTCATTGACGAATGAGGCAATAATACACGATTTTCTGAATAATTTATTTGAAATGCGCTGGAGAACGCGCCCCCCCCCCCCCCACACACCCCCCCCCCCATATAATCAATACAATTCATTGAACAATCAGGCACTAATACACACGTTTGATAGCGCTCTCGTGCTTATACTGTTCGTTAATCTCTACC
Source organism: Chaetoderma sp. LZ-2023a (assembly GCA_034401795.1). NCBI lineage: Eukaryota > Metazoa > Mollusca > Caudofoveata > Chaetodermatida > Chaetodermatidae > Chaetoderma > Chaetoderma sp. LZ-2023a. The sequence goes on along the minus strand of JAVVLW010000137.1, from coordinate 45,721 downwards.
TTAAATTTTCTTAAATGTCCAATTTCTCCCCAAAAATATTCCAAGACCCTTTTTTCTGCTTAGGACCTCAAAGGAAACCCTTTTCACGGCGCTTATGCTTTTATGGTTGTAGGCTAATCCTGTGCTATATACTGTTCGTCAATCTCGCCCCCTATTTAGGAAATCCGCTTTACGCGCCATGACGAAAAAAGCTGCATAATTAAAATATAATTTTTAATAATTTAATTTTAAATAAATAATGCATTTAAGATAATTATATTATTTAATTATATTTGAAAATCTGGCAATAATGTCAGCGCTAAAAGATCGTCTGCAGCTAATACTGTTCGTCAATCTCTCCCCCGGAATGCGTATTTAGCGTTCATTTTCAGTTTATTTGTATCTAATATATGAGTAGGGTAAGTGTATATTTTAGTTAAGTATCTCAATATAGTTGTATTCGCTTTAAAACACGTGTCGTGGAATCTCTTCCCTTTTCATTCATAGAGTTGGTGGAGGGGGGGGGGGGGGGGGACGGGGGCGGAGAAAGACGATATAGCCTGTATTTCGTGTATGTTTTCTGTGTATAGCAGACACTGCCGATCTAATCACGTCACCAATTAACTTAAGCCTGTATCATTGAATTGATCTTCAAATAGAATATATCTACATGAATCGAACCTAATAAGACGAGTTGCTTGTTTCTTGGAGTTGGACCCAATTCCAGTCAAATTCCATGGGTTACATATACGCCATCAACAACACCTAAAATGGATGCCTTGACCTCGCATCGAAATTCGAGAGATTTCAACGAAATATTTATATCTAGTGTCAGTCAGAGGTTTGTTTGGGGGAGTCATTAACAGTCTGCCGGCTGAATTTCTACAGACTACATTTTCCATAGGGTTTAACTCAGGATATACTGAATATTGCAAAAGCTACCTGACTGAAGGTTGTTGGTGGCTAAGCCAACAGCAACTTTCAGTCAAATAGTTTTCAAAATATTCAGCTTGTCCAGAGTTATTGTCCATCGAAATCAGGTTCTGGGTCTTGCAGAAGTTAAACAGTTAAGACCGCTATAAGAATCAGAAGCAGCAGCGGGATATACACTCTCTTGCAGCCGTGCTTGACATCGATAGCGCCCTAAGATTTGTGCATCTTATTTACGTCAAATTCATCAGATTTTGTCTGACAGACTAATCTGATCCCTCAGCGGCCTTTACTAAGTGCTGCCTCAATCTGATTGTACTTACCAAGTTATTCCTACCGGCAGAAAACTTTCCCCTCATCACGTTACCACGGGCACCCACTACATGCGGTTTTACGATCTTAGCGCCTCTACGAGTTCCAGGTTTTACAGCAGGTTTTCCAATGACTTCATCACTAATCAATTCACCATCACCGCTGAAAGAATGCGAATTAGCTGTAGCCAGTAAGGCTAGAAACACAAGCGCCATTGTGATAAGCGTCAGGTTCTTCATCCTAAAGAGCAAATAAATAAATTTACCATACATTTACTGCACGTAGTAGTAGTAATAGTAGTAGTAATAGTAATAGTAGTAGTAGTAGTAGTAGTAGTAGTAGTAGTAGTAGTAGTAGTAGTAGTAGTAGTAGTAGTAGTAGTAGTAGTAGTAGTGGAGAGGTGAGCTGGGCCCCCACACAAGAAATTCACACCTACGGTATGAACATCTTTTGTGTAATGATTTCTTTTGTGGGCAATGCTAGGAGAGGAGAGGCGGGCTGCGCCCCACAAAAGAGGCCAGCTCTTCTCTGTTCTGATGTGGAGTCCAGCTCTTCTCTGTTCTGATGTGGAGTCCAGCTCTTCTCTGGTCTGATGTGGAGTCCAGCTCTTCTCTGTTCTAATTGTATGTTAGATATAGAGGGCGGATCATAATCCCATCACCCTCATTAAATCACGTGACTCCAGTAATCATATAAGACTCTAAGATGATTGACAAGGGTTAATGAAAATCTTTTGTGTAATGATTGCTTTTGTGGGGGCTAGCTCGCCTCTGCAGTGATAGATGTAGAATGCATGTCCACAAGCCCCTCCCCTTCATTAAATCACGTGACTCCGGTAATCCGATAAGCCTCTAAGTATCCTATCGCGTAATGATGATTGACAAGGATTAATTATGGTAATTAAGCAACTTCAAAAGCTCCCATCCAATGGTTAATATATTGTGTAAGGGTGATTGACAGACTTAATCAGGGATAAATCATATAAATGAGGTTAAAAGCTGTTTGGTTAAGGCCTAACTTTTTGTTTAAACAGTTTGTTCAACTTTCATTATAATTATGAATTCTGCATATTTTTTTAGTTGTGAAGTGCATGTCATGCTTGGTAGCATTCGAGTCATGAAACTTAATAATGAATTTGTAGTAGACTTACACTAGTTTGGTGTTGGTAGTGTTTACCCCATCAAGCATGGGGTGTTTATGTATGGCAATACGTTTCGAAAGTTTGCCGCCATGATTCCAGCATTTAAAACTGTGATTAGGGTTAGGTGTTCTGATAGAATAGAGCAGATTAATCACCTATGTATCAAATGTCAACCAAAGCATAGCGAACTGAAATGTAAGACAAAGCTTATTGGATCACCTAATACACCACAGAGACTTAGAAATGTAGACAGTAAACCTGACATATTGGACCATCTCATAGACCATAGACACAGAAGCAAAATAGACTGTAAAATCTGTCACAGACACATATATATGATAGCCAGTAAAAGCTGTGTTATTGTACCACCTTGTAGCACATATATACTTAGTCACCATAGACAGTAAAGCTTGGTCTTATTGGATTAGCATATAGGTCATATACACTTAAACACAACAGACAGTAAAACATATCTTATTGGACTACCTTAAACACCGCAGTCACAATGGAGGTAAAATATGTCTTATTGGACCATTGCAAAGGACCACAGTCACTTATACATTATAGACTATAAAACATGTCTGATTGAACCACACCATAGACCACAGACACTTAGTCACCATAGACAGTAAGCATATCGTATTGGACCAACTTATGGACCACATACATGTAGAATATATAGTCTGTAAAACCTGTCTTATTAGACCACCTCATAGACAATCACCATATACAGTAAAACCTATTTTAGTGGACCACATCATATACCAGACACGATAGACAGTAAGGCCTATCTTATTGGACGATCTATTAGACCAGACACTATAGTCAGTGAATATGTCTAATTGGGCCACCTTATATGCCACATACACTTAATCACCATAGCGAACAAACCATGTCCTATTGGACAATATAGATGTAAGAAATGTTTTATTTTATCACCTCATATACCACAAACACTTAGACACCATAGACAGTAAAACTTATTTTATTGGACCACATTATAGACCACATGTACTTAGTCACCATAGAAATAAAACCTGTCTTTTCAGAGCACCTTATAGACTGAAGACACATAGCCTCAATTGGCTGTAAAATCGGTCTTATTGGACCACCTAATAAATCACAAACACTTAGTCAGGATATACAGTAAAACCTAACTTATTGGACCACATTATATACAAGACAGAAGAGACGTAAAGCCTGTCTTATTGGTTCACCTTACAGACTACAGACACTTATGGATAAAATGTGTCTTAATGGACTATCTTATACACCACAGACAATATAGTATAACATGTGTTATTTAACCACCTCATAGACCACACACACTTAGTCACCATAGACAGTTGTTGTTTTTGTTGCTATTGTTGTCATGGAGACCAGTTCTGGATATGGGCCATACATTTTGGTATGCAGTTCAGTGGCATTGGGCCAGAAGGTACTCCTTTTCTGGGCATAAATTGGACAGTGTATTGGACCACACTATATACCAGACTCTACAGATGGTATGATTTATTCCACAATACGCCATCGGCCCTTGAGTGTACATTTTAAAGTTATATAGAGTGACAATTAATGTAGTATGCTATACAATTATCTAAACTGCTTAATCTTATATCTAATACAGTGAATTTATCTTTAGCGTTATATTCACAAGCCCATCAACAGCATAATAACATTTGTAAAGGCGGGCTTATACAGTTTAAACATGGCTTGGGCATATTATTTATACAGCTTTCCCCAATATATAAGATATTACGTGTGGGGTGAATGGTACCATACACTACAATTCGTAGATCTAATCATGCTAAAGTTTTCTAGGCATTTCTACGATATATATAAATAGTAAAACCTAACTTATTAGACCATCTTATAGCCACTTAGTCACAATAGAAAGTAAAACTTGTCTTATGGGACCACCTTATAGACCACAGACACTTAAATACTAGAAACATTATAAAATATCTTATTACACTGCCTTATACACATGCACTATAGTAGCAAGATTTGTGTTATTGGGCCATCATATAGACCACAGGCAAATTAGACTCTAATACCTGTCTTATTAGATCACCTTATAGACTACATACACTTACTCAGCATAGATGGTATAGTCTAGCTTATTGGACCACCTTATACAGCAGACACTATAGAGAGCAAATGCTGTCTTATTGGGCCATCTTATATACCACATATATTTCGTCACCATAGACAGTAATGCCTGTCCTATTGGACCACAACCTAGATGACAGATACTTAGAGACTACAGACAGTAAAACCTGTCTTATTGGATCATCTTATAGGCACTTAGTGAACATAGACAGTAAATCATATCTTATTGTTCCAACTTATAAACCAAACACTATAGATTATAGACAGTAAAAGCTGTCTCACTGGACCACTATATAAGCCACAGACACTTAAACACGTGTACGCTGCAGAAAGTAAAACATATCTTATTGGACACCAAAACACTGCAGAAGTAAAACACGTCTTCTTGTACCATCTGATAGACCACAGACACATGGATACTATCGACTGTAAAACCTGTCTTATTGGACCACCTCATAGACTGGCTACACTTAGTTAGCATACACAGTGAAACCTGTCTTATTCGACCACCTTATAGACCAGCCACTATAGAAGTAAAACCTGTCTTATTGGAGCACTTCTATACTTAGTGAGCATACACAGTAAAACCTGTCTTATTCGACCACCTTATAGACGAGACACTATGGAAGTAAAACCTGTCTTATTGGATCACATTATTGAGCACAGACACCTAGTCAGCTTTTACTGTAAAACCTGTCTTATTGGACCACCGTATAGACAACATACCCTTAGTTACTATAGAGAGTAAACCCGGTCTTATTGGTTAACATCATAGACCACATACACTAGGTTACCATAGACAGTAAAACCTGTCATATTGAACCACCTTATACACCACATAACTTAGTCACTATAGACAGTAAAACCTGTCTTATTGTACCAACTTAGAGACCACATACACTTAGTCACTAGACAGTAAAGCCTATATTATTGGCCCACCACATATACCTTATACAGTTATCCGCCTAGGCAATAAATCCTTCCTTATTGGACCACTCTATAGACCACAGCCATATAATCACCATAGACAGTAAGATCTGCCCAATTGGACGAACTTATAGACAACATACACTTAGTTACTATGCACAGTAAACCCTGATTGATATCGTCTGATTATGACTATTTGAATGTGTATGTATGATTACTGTATTCTGCGACTGTAGTAGTAGAAACATCCTACAGCTGCAATCAGTCCTTCTTCGCTTTTTCCCACTGTGTCTAGTCTTCAGCCAGAATCCGTAGCTTCCTCAGGTCCATTCTTGATTTGAATGTACCGAGTCCTGCTTTCCTGAGGTCAACTCTTAGCATGCTTAACAGATTTATGCATTGACGTCCTCTCCTGGCTTTGTATTTGCTGGCTCCCAGTCGGGCGAATTCCAAGCCCCCCCCCCCTCTGCTGGTGTGCCCCATGGCATCCTTAGCATATGGCTAAACATGAACATTGAATGTGTATCATGATTGTTTAAACTGTGTGACTTAATTTCTCCAGACTTGTGTAAATCTTACAGTATTGTATTGCCTGTTTTGACCATGTGGTTGTAGGTTGTGACAAACTTCTTCTTAGGCGACATAGCAAACATATATTAGCGCTTTAGTTGTATGTCACTGAGACCAGGTTTCATATGTTACACGATTGTCTGAAATGTTGGTGGGTAACAATAATAGGTGCTGTGTAAGTTACATGAGACGCCTAAGCCTAAACTGCTTTTCATTCTCCAGGTTCACCACTTTGAACATTTAACCCCCACCCCACACACCAATCCCGGAGATGGAACCAAATGTAAATGCCCTTTTGCACTCCACAATCATATACATAACTCACATACCAAATTTAGTTGAATTTCATCCAACGGTGTCAGATAAGTTGCATTACACTCAATTCCATGACCTTTTGACCCCATCCCTTACCCCTGGGGTCGGGACCAAATGTAAATTTACTCATCCACTCTACATGATATGGGGAACTCACATACCAAATTTGGTTGAATTCCAACCAATGGTCTCGGAGGAGTTGCATTACAATAGATTTTTTAACCTTTTGACACCAATCTCCACCTGGGGTGGGATGGGCCAAATGTAAATGTGCTCATGTACTCCACATTGATAAGGGTAACTCACATACCAAATTTCCTTGAATTCTCTCCAACAGTCTCGGAGGAGATTCGTTACAATCAATTTCTGCAGGTTAAAATTTGACCCTTTGATGGCTCTCCGCACCCTGGGGACAGAGCCAAATGTAAATTGCCTTTTGCACTCCGAAATGATATGGGTAACGCAGATACTAAATTTGGTTGGGTTCCACCCAACGGTTTGCGAGGCGATATCATGACAGACGGACAGATGGACAGACATGCGGACGGACACACAGAGGTGATTATAATATCCCGGATGTTTTTTCAAAACGTAGGGATGATAAAGTATGGCTAGCATTTTCAATGGCTGAAAGAGAACACCACCTCTACTGACATATTGATAATCAGTGCCATTATTTCAGTGAACATGAAACTGATGCTCATAATTTTGATATCAACATATCAGCAGTAGATGTTGACTCGCAGACACCATTGGATTATCCGCTGCCGGTTAGGACATCTGATTATGATAATGACCCTACAATGCTCATCACTAATCACCATCCATGCCAGGATCAGTATACAAGACACAACTTGGAGAATACTCTACATTGGCATGCTTGTTTCCAACAGGGTTTGTTTAAAACATATTTTATTGTCAATTAATAACAATGGGATTCAGTAGCAAATCTAACTGACTTAGATTCGACTCTTTCCTTACAAGGCTATAAAAGGCGTATGTTACTATTTTACATAATAATTTTGCAATAAAATGCAATTTGATGTTTGCATATGTACATTAACAATACAATTTTTCAATAGTAATACTAGTAAGAATAGTGAGACTAGTAATCCAACGGGTCACTGGATATATGGAAGAGATATCTCAAGGTATTACCCCTTCTATGTATTTTAATGATCGTCTTTACAACAGACATTGATTTTGGAGGAAAGATATGTACTATCTTTTACATACTGCAGCGTCGTAGGACATGGTTCTTGGTATATACTTGAGAATGACATCAGGTGCAAAAGAAAGAAGGCATGACAGTGCCGGTTATGTTAGAAATCATTCTACAGATTCTTCATTTATTAGCTCACCTGGCTTGAAAGGTTAAGTGAGCTTATGCCATGGTGACTGTCCACCATGTGCCCATCGTCCATCCATTGTCCATCCATTATCCCTCCATCATCCATCCAGCCGTCATCTGGCAACTTTTCCTTTAAACAACTTCTTTTCAAGAACCACTGGACCGATTTCAATTATATTTAGCAGGAAGAATCCTTAAGGCATAGGAATCCAAGTTTATTCAAAAGAAGCGCCAATCGTCCATCTTGGATCTTGGCCGATTTTTTTAAACGTCTTTAAAAATCTTCTTCACCGACACCGCTTGGAGGATTGATGCAAACCTCATGAAACATGATCTAGGGCGAGAGCTGAACCAAGTTTGATCACGTGAACTTGATTGGTTAAATGGGTCAGCGGCCATGTTGGTTGACCTAGTTTAGCGAAAACATCTTCTTCTTCAGAACCGATGAACGGATTGGGCCGAAACTTGACAGATATGATTACGGACTAAGGGCCATTAAAGCGGTAAGGGGAAGGTGATGCATAAAAACCATGCCCGCCATGGACCAATCAAAATGTAGCAGAAAACTGTGTCTGAAAAGGCACCGACAAATTAATGCCTGTATTCTTGCCCCCAACAATGTATAGTGTAAAACATCTCACTTTCATGAATACTTTTAGATATTTAATAGCACATGATGAAATATTGACGAATGGAGAATATATTATCGCAGCACGTCGCGTAACTTTTCTACTATGATGGGGAGATATGCAATATGCGGTTTTTTAAAAATATTGCACAGTTAGATTATTCTCCTTCGATCAATACTCACCATTCTATTACTTCTGATACAGCTAGCCTGGATAGCTGGGCCCTAGGACTATAGACTTAGTAAGCTTTACCGTCTCCTGGAATCAGGTACCGGCTCCCAACTGCCGAGTACCCGTTTGCCATGAAGCTCTTTCTTATTTGCATAGCAACAAGAGACACATGCTTTTTGTGCAGTTGGAGTCTTGAGTGTATATTAAGTCTTTTTCTGTATAATTGTGATAGCTTTGTGAGCTCTCTAAGGTTATATTGGATTACCATGGATGCAGCCGATGATAACCAGGTCGTATATTTCCATGTTATTCCCGAGTTAAAAGACTTATGTCTTCAAAATTTAAGGTATTGCCTTTACGGTGTTTTAACATGAAAATCGGCTAACGTCGTTCTCCGTAAGATCCGAGCGGGTGACGTCACACCCGTGTTGCTCGGATGTTTATGTGAAGAAAATGTTTCATTAATTCGCGCGTCTGATTCTGGGTGCTGCGTACTTTATTGGTACCAGAAACCCTTTGATATTTTCAAGTTTTGCGTGTTATCACGATCTGTTTGCAATGATCAGTGGTTTCATAATTCTTGATTTAGATGTGTGGTCTGCGGTTTTACCGTGTGCTACAGCAGTTTGTTTACATTTTGTTGTTTCTTCACATATCGTTTTGGCATTCGTTAGGAGTATAATTTATATTTATTAGTAAATATACCCCGAATGCTATGCGGTTTGATTCCTGGTTCTGTTATAAATCCTTGAGGATCAGTGTATGGGTGTATTATTGGGAGCCGTCTGGCAGGATGGCTCCACAGTTTCCTCGTCAAGTTACGACTCTTCGGGGTCTGAAGATGAGGAAGCCGAGAAGGAGAGAGTGCTGCGGCCTGTAATGCGGCGGGTGGAGAGCATGGAGGTCAATTCCGTCCTGGACGGAACCGTCATTCATCTGTCTGGCTTGGCGCAAGCCAGGGCAGCAGCTCTGTCCGTGGTTGAGGCCACTCCGGTACCGGGCACCAGTCCCGTGATGGTTGGTTTGCCACCAACTGACACGGTGATGGGTGTGGCTGGCCAGGCGTTGTACTCACCTATCTCGCCTGGTCCGGCGGTCAGACATGCGGTGCCATTGGCGCCCGTGTTTGGCCATGGTTCTTCAACCGCTACGGGTCCACACGGTTTTCCGTGTGGGCCTACTCCATGGACTGGTGTGTTCCATGGGGTTGCGATGGAACCGTATGGTAGCGGAGTTCCTGACGTATCAGCAATGGCTCCTACTCAGGAGGCCGTTGCTGGTAGGGCCGTGAACATGTCAACGGGTGATGTTTCTCCTTCGATCAATACTCACCATTCTGTTACTTCTGATATACAGCTGGCCCTGACAGCGGCTCTAGGATTATAGACTTAGAAAGCTTTACCGACTCCTGGGAACCGGGTACTCGGCTCCCAACTGCCGAGTACTCGTTTACCATAGAGCGCATTCTTGTTTGCATAGCAACAAGGGCAATACATGCTTTCTGCATTGAGGATTTTAGTGTTTTTTGTGAAAGAAAATCTAAGTCTTTAATCTGTAATAGTTTGTGTGTTCGTGAAAGGATTAACTAAAGGATACTATGGAGAATACCGCCGAAGATAACCAGGTTGTATCGTTCTTTATTATCCATAGTTAAAAGACTTAGGTCTCTAAATTTCGCTGTGTCGCATGTTCCAATTTCTGACCCCCATAGAATCTGGGAAGTGTGCTAACAACGATATATGCCAGACGATCGCCTTCTTTAACCCCCAACAGGCGATCGGCAGATATGAAAATAGGTGTTATGCTATGGTATTTCTAACACGAATATCGGCTGACGTCGTTCTCCGTAGGATCCGAGCGGGTGACGTCACACCCGGTCGCTCGGATGTTTATGTGAAGAAAAATTTTTCATTAATTCGCGCATCTTGTTCTGGGTGCTGCGTACTAAAAATGGTACCGGAAACTTTAGAATGATCAAGTTTACGTGCGATCACGATCGGTTTGCAATGATCGGTGGTTTCAAAATTCTTGAGTAGATGCGTGGTCTGCGGTTTTACCGTGTGATACAGCAGTTTGTTATACATTTTGTTGTTTTCTTCACATATCGTGCTGCTTTCGTTAGGAGTATAATTTATATTGATTAGTAAATATACCCCGAATGCTATGCGATATGATTCCTGGAGCCGTTACACATCCTGGAGGATCTATTATGGGTGTGTTTAATGCCCGCCCCGTTCTTGTCGTCATAATCAATGCGATCTTTGTTGTAACGTGGCGGGGTGGGGTGCGGGAGGGTTACAGTTAATTTATGAGTCAAATTATTTGAAAATTAATTGTCTGTCTTCCATCCGGGTCTCGTTCCGCTTGTTTATTGTAGGTTTGTGCTTATGTTATAGGCCAAGCCAGCCCCGCCATCATGTGATGAATGCCATAAGTTTATCCGTGTCGTGTTCAACGACCATGTCTGTTTTAGGTGTTCCCTGTGTAATATTGATCATAGGTGTAATGTTTGTGCAGTGTGGTCCGTTGAGATGATGGTTAAGTTCCTTGCCAGAAGGACTTAACTGGGTCTGACGCGGGGTCAGGCGGTCCGAGAGTAAATCGTGGAGCGCCCGGTTCGGCCGGTGGGGGTGCTCCATGTCCCCAGCTGGAGGTGGCGGAGATGGCACCGCCGGCGTGGTTTGGTCCGGCTATGCAGGGTTTTTCTGCATAGCGTTCTGCCCACGCTGGTGTCGTCCCTGCTACCAAAGGTTGGGGGGCAGTTTCTCCCCATGCCTGGTACGGATCCTGTCCTCGGACAGGATTCTGGACTGGTTACCGAGGGGGCCGTCTCGTACGGCCCCCTGGCAGTCCCGTCTTGCTTCGGCCAGACGGGTTTCTGTTTCTCTGCGGCCACCTCCGGGTGGTCCAGTAGCGGTGGCCGGTCCGTCAGGTGTGGGAGCCGTCCGCCAGGACGGTTCCACGGTTGACTCGTCTAGTGACGACTCTTCGGAGTCTGAAGACGAGGAGGCCGAGGAGGAGAGGTTGCTGTGGCCCGTGAAGCCGCAGGTGGAGAATATGGAGGTTGATTCCGTCCTGGACGGAACCGGCCTCCATTTGTCTGGTTTGGCGCAAGCCAGGTCAGCGGCTCCGCCTGTGGCTGAGGCAAATCCGTTACCGTGCACGGGTTCCGTGCGGCTTGGTTTGGCACCAGCCGTCACGGGAACGGGTGTGCCGGGCCGGGCGTGGTACTCACCTATCTTGCCTGGTCCGGCAGTCGGACGTGGGGTGCCGTTGGCGCCCGTGTCCGGCTATGTTTCCGTGACTGCTACGGGTCCGTATGGTTTTCCGTGTGGACCTACCCCATGGACCAGAGTGTTTCATGGGGTGGCGGCGGAACCGTGTGGTACCGGAGTGCCTGGCGTGTCAGCCATGGCTCCTTGCCGGGAGGCCGTGGCTGGCAGACCCGTGAGCACGTCAACGGGTGACGTGTTTGGGGGGGGGGGGTGTCTTCATCGGAGGTAGATTGGTCAGATGCTCTGGCGTGGCTAGCCAGGGTTGACCCGTCTGTGGTTTCAGCCACGGCCGATGAAGATGCGCCCCGTCCGTCGGTTGCGTCGATCAGGACGGGGATTTTGCCCGTGGCCCGGATCCAGTCAGTGGGACTGGATCCACCGTTCATAGAATTGTTGGATGCTATTTATAGCAAACAACTGATGACCAAGGTTCAGCTCCCTGTGGCCTCCAGGGAGGTGCGGGCAAGATGTCGTATTCCGCGGGGGGAATACGACAGGTATGGTGTAGTCCCGTCGGTCACGGAGAATGACCGATGGGGACTGGGCGTCCAGAGTGCCGTGGCGGGTCGCCCCGGTCCGGCACTTGTGGACAAGTCTCAGGTACACCAGGAAGAAGTCCTGTCCCTATGCGATGAGGGTGTGAGGGCAGCGATGAGCGCTGTCAACCACTCTTATCATCTCCTTCAGTCGGTGTGGGCTGAAGCAGGGGCAGGCCACCCTGTGTCACCTGTGGCGCTTTCATGTGTCAATGACGGCCTGGTGCTGTCGATGGACGCATTGGCAAGGGTGCAAGCGCGTGTGACGAAATCCAGGAGGCAAATGGTCATGGACCATATGCGTCCGGCTACGGCAGTCAGGGAGCGTCTTCTTGGGATGCCCCTGACAGGGCCTAGCATCTTCGGTGGCCAAGCGCGGGCCATCTTAGAGGATACCGCCAGTATCGCGCAGAATCAGTTAGCGGTAAACCTACAGCTAGAGCTAGTGTGGCAAGCGCACGCACTATGGGCTGTGGGGAAACTGCTAACGGGACAACCCTCAAAGAAGCAGAAGAAGCATAAGGGCAAGGCGAAAGCTAGGCCTGTTGCGACTTCTGCTTCAGCTGGGTTTTCGGAGCCGCCGCCGGCGAAGAAGCCCAGGAAGGTTGTAGAGGCGCCTACCCCCCCCCCCCCCCCAATGTTGCTCCTGACCGCCCTAGAGGCGGGATGGGCAAGGGGAAGGGGAAGGGTAAGGCCTCAAAGGGCGGACAGAAGGGGCCGAAGCGTACCTGAGGGTACGAAAGCTCCCTTCATATCCGCCTGGACCGCGCATGTGCGACAGGAACAGCGGTGCCAGTTATACCTGTCGTGCCTAGAACGAAATGGTTCTCTCTCTCTCTCGTTAAGAAAGAGGGGGGGGGGGGGGCGAACTGCGAGCCGGACAACCCCGTTAGACGTCGAGGCGTCTATGGTGGGTGGAAGGCTCATGCGTTTCGTCGAGGCCTGGCAAGGTGTGACATCAGACAGTCTGGTCCTGGGATGGTTATCCCAGGGTTACATGCCGGAGTGGTGGGACTTTCCACCACAAAATCTGTCTTTGGCACCTGTCTGGACACCCGTACCAAGGGAGCCAGACAAGTTAGAAGCCGTTCAAAAGGAAGTGTCGGGTTTGCTTCTGAAGGGAGCAATAAAACCAGCAAACCGAAACACTCCAGGCTTCTATTCAAACATGTTCCTTGTCCCCAAGAGCACAGGGGGATGGAGACCCATATTCAATCTCAGGCCATTAAATTGGCTTATCCATACGCCTCGGTTCCAGATGGAAACGCCGAGGTCGGTAATGGCTGGATTGATGAAAGGAATGTGGTGTGTATCGATCGATCTGAAAAATGCATATTTCCACATTCCTATGAATCGGAGTTGGCACAGGTTTCTGAGATTTGCGTTTCAGAATCAAGTATGGGAGTTTACAGTTCTCCCGTTTGGCCTGTCGACAGCTCCGAGGGTTTTTCACAAGAGTGGTCCTTGCGGTGACAGCGTTTCTCAGAAAAGAGAACGTGGCGCTACACACCTACATAGACGACTGGCTGCTCAAGGCAGACTTGGCAGCCAGGTTGAACGTGGATACTGCTCTGACTCTGAAGTTACTTTCAGATCTACGCTGCATAGTCAACGAGGAGAAATCCGAGTTGACGCCCACTCAACATTTCGTTTATTTGGGGATGCGATTCGACCTCGAGGAGGGCAGGGTTTACCCGTCAGAGCCCAGAGTGGTGTCTCTGTTAGCCATCCTCAAGAGTTTTCGAGTGGGAAACCACATTCAGGCGAGGCGGTTCCTTCAGATGCTGGGCATGATGGTCTCCATGACTTATGTCTTGCCGATTCCAGATCCAAATGCCGTCGATACAGACGCTCTAGCGATAAGCTGGAGAGAGATGCACGCTTACGCATACCCACCCACCATTCTTCTACCGAAGGTATTGGTGAAGGTCAGGGAGGAACTGTGCCTGATCCTGCTAATAGGGCCATTTTGGCCCAGCAGGGCGTGGTTCACGGATCTTCTAGATCTGGTGGTGGAAAATCCAGTGCCGTTACCTGAGATTCTGAACATAATCTCCCAGGTCAAGGGACGCTTCCTACACGAGCGTCCCGAAATGTTCAAATTGACTGTGTGGATGTTATCAAACAACATTCCACGTCGGAAGGCTTTTCTCGACAAGCTGCAGATTTCATCGCAGCTGCGAGAAGGAGGTCAACCTTCAAGTCATATAACAACAAGGTTAACAGATTTGCAGACTGGTTTGAAGAAAAGGGTATTGATACCTTTCAATCCACTATTCAGCAAATAGCAGACTTTCTCTGTGAGCTGTTCTTTTCAGGACTAGCTCATGTCACAATTGCTGGATACAAGTCAGCTTTGGCATCAGTTATCCCTTGTCTAGCCAACAGGGATAGTCTAGAGGTGGCCCAGTTAAATGTGATGGTGAAGCGAATGAGCAATCTCCGACCGAGACAACCGGTAGTCATTCCAGCCTGGAGTCTATCTGTAGTGCTTAATGTACTGGCCAAGCACACTTTCGAACCGTTGCGTTCGGCTAGTCTAAAGCATTTGACTCTAAAGGCGATCTTTCTATTGGCAGCTTCCTCAGCTAGAAGGTGCAGTGAGATCCATGCACTTTCAGCAGAGAGGGACCGATTTATTTTCTCCGGAGAGGGTATGTGTCTACTGCCAAGAGCAGAGTTTATGTCAAAGAATCAATCTTTGAGATACCCGGCAAACCGATCATTATACCGAAACTAACTAGGTTTTATCGTGATGCCAGTGTCTGGTGCCCAGTCCGTGCTTTGACTAAGTACAAAAAACAGACAGACTCGTTATGGTCGAATGATAAACATCTGTGAATCTGCCATAAGAAGCCATATGGTGCCGCATCCATGGATTCTATCTCTCGTTGGGTAGTCGAATGCATTCAGACTACCCATGTGATTGCGACTGGGCACCAGGTGCAATGCGCAAGGGCACACGATGTTAGAGGAATAGCCACCTCGACCGCCCTTTACAATGGTGTTCCGTTAGAGGACATCATGGCTGTTGCACAATGGCACTGTGAGTCCTCTTTCACGGATTACTATATGAGGGATGTGTCAGACTCCCCCAATCCACTCGCTTTAGCTGTTTTGAAACGATACTGCTCTTCTCCCTTTTTTGGCATTTGTAAGAAAGATTTAAGAAGCAGACATGGTCGAGTGAGAGGATGTCAACCAGATTGTGTCACTGATGGCCGGACAAGTGAATGGTTGGCGGCTCCACGTCTGAAATCCAAATAGCATGATGTAATTCAAGATTGAGAGTTTTTTGTATTATGTTTATATATTATGTTCATTCATCTTATATATTCATGCTCATTCCCAGGCTGATATATGCAAAGAGCAGTTAACCCTCTTGGCATATTTATGTTTCAGGCGAGATGCATATTCGTGAGTTCTCTCCCTTTTCTTAGGAGAAAAGGGGGGGGGGCAGTGATGCGAATGTGATTCGGTTCCGTTAACTTGATGGTCCTTTTAGGTCTCCATTAATCAAGCTTAAGTCTAAGCTCTTTCTCCAAGGGGCAAAAGTAGCAATTGATGGCTTGCCCCTTCCCACCAAGTTACTGTCTAAATCTGCTGTATATCAGAAGTAATAGAATGGTGAGTATTGATCGAAGGAGAATGAAGGTAATTTCAATTTCCCTTTCTCCGAGATCTAACAATACTTACCATTCTATTACGGCCCCAGCCTCCCAGCCCCACGGAGGCAAGCCATGGGTATCTCTTGTTTGGTGGCTATGCCAACATTACGATCTTCAAGGCAAACGGGTACTCGCCAGTTGGTAGCCGGGTACCCGGATCCAGGAGTCGGTAAAGCTTACTATGTCTATAGTCCTAGGCCCAGCTATCCAGGCTAGCTGTATCAGAAGTAATAGAATGGTGAGTATTGATATTAGATCTCGGAGAAAGGGAAATTGAAATTTCCTTCATTTTGTCAGTTGTTATCCTGAAAGACCAAGTGAGCTTATGCCATGGCGACCATCCGTCATGTGTCCAGCGTCCGTCCATCCACCAACCTTTGTCTTTAAACAACTTCTTCTCAAGAACCACGGGGCCGATTTCAATTATATTTAGCAGGAAGTATCCTTACGGCATAGCGATCCAAGTTTATTCAAACGAAGCTGATCAGCCAATTTGCCCGGCGGCCATCTTGGATTTCGGCCGATTTTTTGGAAATGTTAAAAATCTTCTCCGAAACCGCTTGGTGGATTGAAGCAAATCCCATGAAATATGATCTATGGCAAGAGCTGAACCAAGTTTGGTCAAGGGAACTTGATTGGTCAAATGGTACAGCGGCCATTTTGGTTGACCTAGTTTTAGCGAAAACGACTTCTTCTCCAGAACCCCTGAAGGGATTGGACCGAAATTTGGGAGATATAATTATGGACTAAAGGTCATTAAAGTTTGTTCAAGAGAAGTTGATCCGCCAATTCGGCCGGTGGCCATCTTGAATTCTAACCGATTTTTAGAAACGTCTTTAAAAATCTTCTCCGAACCTGCTTGGTGGATTGAAGCAAACCCCACGAAATATGATCTAGGGAAAGAGCTGAACCAAGCTTGTTCAAGCGAACTTGATTGGTCAAATGGTTCAACAGCCAATTTGGTTGACATGGTTTTAGAGAGAACTACTTCTTCTCCAGAACCGCTAAAGGGATCGGGCCGAAATTTGGCAGATATGATTAGAGACTATGGGCCATTAAACGTTGTTCAAGGAAAGTCGATCCGTCAAAAAAACATGGCCGCAGTGGGCCAATCAAAATACAGCGTGTTTGGCGGCCATATTGGAATTTTTTATTTGATGGATTTTGAGGCTGAAACTGGTTTTATATATGTTTTTGGGTATTTTGATCGCAAATTTCCAATTTTCGAAACTGTCGGATAAACGGTTTGGCGGCCATCTTGGATCATTTTCCCGCCAAAAGCTCCCATACCAAAGCAATGGGAAATTTAAATGTCTTCCCGAGAACCTCTGGGCCGATTTCAATTTTATTATGCAGGACGCATCCTTACAGTGTAGAGATTCAAGTTTGTTCAAGCGAAGCTGATCGTTCAATTTCGCTGATGGCCATCTTGATTTTTGGCTGATTTTTAGAAACGTCTTTAAAAGTCTTTGAAACAAAACCCATACAATATGATCTAGAGTAAGTGCTGAACAAAGTTTGTTCACGAGAACTTGATTGCTCCCATGATTCGGCGGCCATCTTGATTGACCTAGTTTTAGCGAAAACGATTCCTCCAGAACCACTGAAGGAATCGAGCCGAAATTTCGCAGATATGGTTAGGGCGTAAGGGCCATTAAACTGTGTTCAATGGAAGTTGAAAACGTGGCTGCCGTTGGCCAATCAAAACATAGTGTGTTTGGTAGACATATTGGCTCTTTTTATTTGATGGATTTTGAGGCTGAAATTGGTTTTATATGTGCTTTTGGGTATTCTGATATCAAATTTGCAATTTTCGAACTTGTCAGATAAACGGTTTGGCGACCATCTTGGATCATTTTCCTGTCAAAAGCCCCCATACAATGGGAAATTTAAAATGTCTTCTAGAACTACCGCGTCGATTTCAATTATATTTGGCAGGAAGCATCCTTAGGTTGTAGAGATTCAAGTTTGTTCAAACGAAGCCAATCAGCCAATTTGTCCGGCGGCCATCTTGGATTTGGTCGATTTCTAGAAATGTCTAAAAATCTTCGCGGAAACTGAGCGATTGATTCAAAAGCCATAAAACATCATTTAGGGCACGAGATGAACCAAGTTTGTTCAAGGGAACTTGATTTGCCAAATGGTTGGGCGGCCATCTTGGATGGCCTGGTTTTCATGAAAGCAACTTCGTCTCCAGAGCCACTGAACGTATTGGGCCGAAATTTTGGAGATATGATATTGATGCCTAAGGGTCATTAAAGTTTGTTCAAGAGAAGTTGATACATAAAGAAACATGGCCTCTGTTTTCTTGTTACAAGTCTGCTCAACTCATTAGAGTTTTAGTTATTGTTGATGAACATTCTAGTTGAGATGCCTATGGTCCAGGCGAGCGATACAGGCCCCTTGGGCCTCTTGTTTAAATGCGGATTCACTTTTGTTCTTAATGGGTACCTGACCATATCTATCCTTTGTGAAAATTCTCCTCCCATAAATGATGGGAGGATGGATAGCTAGCTAGGATTTGGCCATGTTAATATTGTAACGCACAGAAATCTAGTGAATCTACTGTACTATTAGTGGTAGCCTGTGCATAGAAATTTTTTATTTATTTCCATTTTCAGTCATTGGACACAACATGAGCACATGGCACAAGTCGCACGATCGGCATACTGGCAAAATGTGACAATAACAAATAACTTGATGGTTATGTCATAAGATGTCCCCGACATCCCCAGATGTTCAGATGTCTTGAAAATAAAATTGTTCAAATTGTATACTTTTAGAGGCTTAAATTATGTGCTTAGACCAGGAGGATACAGGATGATGAGATCACCAGGTCAAAGGTCATAATCATTGTGGTCTGTTCACACGAAACTTTGTTGTTTCAACGTTAAGTTCTTGCAAGGGTAAGCAAAAGATTTCAGCCTGTTTTAGGAATTGTTAAAGGTGCATATTCACCCCGGATGGCTTGAAAATAAAATTGTTAAAATTACTACGCCAATGGCAACTCATTCATTACCAAAAATGTAATGAAACGATATAAATCTTAAAATATGACGATTTCACGCCACATAAATAAATATTTAAGCTAGTGAATTAGTGACTTGAGTCCCTAATTCAAAATCACTAATAAAAATTATATTAATTTATATGGCATGAAATCATTAATGTTTCAGGACCGCCTGAGCATACTGGAACTAAGCTTGGTCACTACTTTGGCTAGGATGTTAGGAATCAGTTCTCAGTTAATGTTTCAGGACCGCCTGAGCATATTGGAACTAATCTTGGACATCACGTTGGCTAGGATGTTAGGAATCAGCCAGATGAGATTCAATTAAAAAGGTCAAATGTCAAGCTCACTATCCTTGGTATGGAACTATGCTTCTTTCAATGTAAAATTTCTGCATTTAGCAAAGCCTCTGAGTTCATATTTCAGAATCGATTAACCATATTGGAGCTACAAATCACCTTTCCAGAGTATCCATCCATCATGTAACGTCGTATGACGTCATAATCAGCCCAGCGCGTGTATGATGACGTCATAATCATTACGTCACAAAGGGTTCCATATAGACCGTCACCAAATCTCAAATGGTCCGACACGTTGTATGAATTGTATGTCTTTGTAATTCTTTGCTATTTAATAAACATGCTGTTGAATATTTTGAAACTAATTTGACTGGGCGCTGTTGCTGCCTTAGGCAGCAACAGCACCCAGTCAAATTAGATTCAAAATATTCAACAGTTTACCTGTGTAGTTTTTTTGGAAATTGATAGTCAGGGTGTTCAGAGATCGATCGATCCCAACATGAGTGAGGTGTGGGTGGAGCTTAGTTAGAGATGGGCGGGGTATAGCTAAAACCGGAAGGCCCATTGGATACAGGGTATATGCTGGTAGAAATGCGCATACCATTGATGTCACAATGTCAAAGGTCAAGGCCACTGTTATATTGTTAGAAACTCCATCTTTTCAGCGTTATCTTTCGTGCCTAACAAAAATTCTTAGTTTGTCTTTCAGGATTGGTTAATCTATTAGAACGGAACCAGGATAGCCCATTGTTGTTGTTGTTGTTGTTTGTAAAATGTTAGGAACCTACATAACCACAATGAGGTCAATGGTCAAGGTCGCTGTGATCTTGGTCCATAACTCTGTTGTTTGACCGTTAAATTCTTGCATTTAGCAGAACTTCTCAGTTTATATTTCAGGATTAGTTGAACCTATCGAAAGTAACCTTGGATCAATTGTTGGCTATGGCCATCCTCGCTGACCACTAATGCTTATCGGTAGATAGGAGAACTGAGTTTTATAGCATCTATCTTTAGGTTAAATAATATTATCCGGTATCAATAGGCTAGTACTTGTGTCCTTAAAGATTCAATTCTTCAAAGGCTAAATCTGCGTTGGCTGTGGTGGTAGTGTGCGTGAATGCGTGCCTGCGCGCGTGTTTACGAAAGTACGTGCGTGTGTCGTCAGTGTGTACTTCGGGGCGTGTAATTATGCACGTCCGTGCGTCTGTGTGTGTTTGTGTGCATGCGTGCGTGCGTGCGCGTGCCTGCCTGCCTGCCTGCCTGCCTGCCTGCCTACGTGCGTGCGTGGGTGCGTGCGCGTGTGTGTGTGTGTTTGCGTGGGTGTGTTTGCGTCGGTGTGTGCGCGCGAGAGTGGGTGGGGTGAGGTGGAAATTACTACGCCAATGGTAACTCATTCATTACCAATGAGATATTTTTATCGATCTCGTATCGAAAGCGATCTCGCGAGACAGGAATGTGATTAGACAGTACGACCCATAGATATCGTATATACTGGCTATGTGAAAGCAGCCTATTTCGTCAAAATCTGCAAGTTAACGTTAACGTCAGCATTTTCTCGCATTGTCCGCTAGGTAGCGCTACGGTCATCATGTTATTTCGCCGTCCACCGGGTAGCGCCACCGTCCAGTCCGGGACTATCTTCCAGCAGTTTCTACCATATGTTGCTTCCTATGGCAGCAACAGGTTTCTGTCAAATTAGCTTCAAAATAATCAGCAGTTACCTTGAAATTGGTAACCTCGTGTCAAGTTTCACAAAGGTGCGTAAGTCATGCCCTGTCGTAAAGTAGGAAACACACCAATCAGAATACTTCATTTGATATTTACGCTGCACTTAAGTAGGGGCCTACCCTAGCCACTCTTAGGCCGTGTTCTCATTAGAGACTTAATCCGGAATAACGCCATACTGAATACTAGTGAATAATAATAGTGAATACGGGTCCTGGGAATTCACGGTCCAAAGGGCTATTAGAAACCAGTAGCCATATGACACAGCTTTTAGGGGCACCAGATGCCGGTTCCCAACTTAGATATGTGGTTTTACGACCACCATCCATAAAACCCCACAATCGTGTTTAACCCAAAATCAAGTGTCCTTTATATATGGGCCTACAGGTTTGACTGTATTTCATATAAAAAATGTTTCAAATAGATGAAGACAGATAACTTTAGAATTTATTAGGAAAGGTAGCATAGGATATGACGTACATATCAAGCAAAGCTGAGACGATTCAGATAAACGCTATGTTAACTCTTTAACACTTGAAATTTCAGGGTCTCAACTTCAGGATAGCTGTTGAATATTTTGAAAGTAATATGACTGGAACCTGTTGATGCTACGAGCAACAACAGCTCAGTCAAATCAGGTTTAAAATATTCAACAACAATTTATAAGCAATTTGTTGTTTCTGGTATTTTAGGGTTAAAGGGTTAATATACAGCTAAACGGTGTGAATAGCTCTAATTAATGTATTCAACATTGAATGGAGAATTCAAAGCTGTGATAATTTAGTGGGCCTATTAAGTGACTTTCTTCGCTTTCAAGCGCCTTCACACGAGCACAGGCGCTTTAACATTTCCTGCCGACCCACAATGCATTTCGTGCATCATTTCTGGCTGATAAACAAGCCAGGCGAAGCGCGAGCAGTATTTCCTTTTGATTAACAGTATAATGATGTACTGCATAACAGGCGATTAATTATGTAGCGTTTGATTATTATTTCTATTAATAGAATTTGGTTAAGCAGTTTGGAGGTAGCATCGACGTCAGCATATAGATAGTGATCTCATGTATAATTCTGAAAAATAAAAATAAAATAGATCGATGAATGAATTAATGAGCGAACGAACAAATGAGCAAATATTTGAACGAAAGAACGAACGAACGAGCGAGCGAGCGAACGAAGGAAGGCAGGCAGGAACGAAAGAACGAATGAACAAACAAACAAACAAACAAACAAACAAACGAACGAGGTGAGTGAGCGCGTCTAACAAATGATCAGAACAATTGAACAAACAAGTGAAAGATTAATGAGCGATCGAACAAATGAGCAAATATTCGAATGAACGAACGAATCAAGGAATGAATGAATGAAGGAATGAATGAACAAACGAACGAATGAACAAGCGGACGAATGAACGAATGAATGAATGAATGAATAAATGAGGCAAATGAAGGAGGCGAACAAATAATCGGAACCATTGAACAAATGAATGAATGAATGAATGAATGAATGAATGAATGAATGAATGAATGAATGAATGAATGAATGAATGAATGAATGAATGAATGAATGAATGAATGAATGAATGAATGAATGAATGAATGAATGAATGAACGAGACAAGTCGAACAAATAATTGGAACGATTGAACAAACATGTGAATGAATGAATGAATGGTAGAGTGATTATGCTGTATATGTTGTTGTTGCTAAAAGTTGCTGCGTTGTCATATAGCAACGGTTTATAGATACACTTGTCAAAAGAAGCAACAATGTCAGTGGAACAAATATGACACTGTCCTCAATAGCTAAGAAATCATGAACTACAAACTACGCTTAATGTATTTATCTCTTGAGAATCAATAGAAGTAAAACAAAAATATTAATATTTGGTAGCAACAAACAGGTGTGGGAAAGATTTCACTTTGGTATAGATGATGAGGTCATTGAAATTATAGATCGCTATAAATACTTAGGAATTCATTTCTTTTATAATGGACGGTATATTACTGCGCAAAGGTAAATAAAGGACAATAGATCTATATAAGCACTCCACTCACGGATTGAAAATGTAGACCTTCCAATAAACTGTCATATGAAATTATTCGACGCAATGATCATCCCGATACAGAGACATGGTTGCGAAATCTTGGGATTTGAGAAAGTTGATATATTAGAGAAGATTAGATTTCCCACGTAAAGTTTTGAATGTGAACTGGAGTACGCCTAAATTTATGATTTATGGTGAATCAAATAAATACCCCGTTAAAATAACCATTCGATATAGAATAATAAACTTCTGGATTAGCTTAGTAAATGGCACAGAAACCAAACTTTCACATCTTCTGTATAAGTATATGCTGACCGATTATCTGCATAATGGGACACAATTTAACTGGCTAAGAAATATCGAAGTAATATTAAATTTAAATACAATGAGATTGGGGTACCTATCGAAAAATCAGACCATGATAAACAAACATCTAACAAAGATAACAAAACAAACACTCGTAGACCAATTTACCCAGTCTTGAACTGGCGAAATAAACAACTAGTCAAAAGGAAGAACGCATCGTATTTATAAAACATCTTACGAACCAAAACCGTACCTAGTAAAACTAAACGATAGAAACAGAAAAACTCTAACACGATTTAGAACCAGTAATCATAAGCTACCATATCATAGAGACGGGGAGGTGAGACGGTACTCCGAGAGAAAACCAGGATATGTTCACTCTGTGGTAAACAAGACATCCGAGATGAGTACAATTATTTATTTCTATGCGACTTTTTAAAAGAAGTTAGAAACAATATTCTATCAAAATGACAAAATACTATTGTCACCGACCAAACTATCACACATTCTGTCAACTCTCTAATCATAAACTTAGTCGGCTGTTTACTCAGCAAATTTATCGGGAAAATAGTCAACCACTTCAAATACCTAGAATAATAGTGACAACAGCTTGGACTGCAACAACACCGCTCTTGTATCGAGTAGCTATGTGAGTGGGCGTATGTTAGTTAGTACGATGCTGTTAACACTGCTGCTACTTCTACTGCTGCTACTATTGCCGCTACTACGACCATGTTTTCGCTACTTCTGCTTCTACTACTGCTACTAGCAGCAACAGTTGATGGTGATATTAGTAGTAGGCTACTTCTTCTGTTGACCGCTGACCATGGGCAGCAACAGCACACACCACTCAGCCAAATTAGTTTCAAAATACCCAACATCTTATCTGTATTGCTACCTTGACAATGGTATCCTGGGAAGCCAGGGTTCAACGTATATATAACTCGATTCCAACACGCGGAGAATTGGGAGGGGCATAGTTAGAAATGGGAGGGGCATAGTTAGAAATGGATCGCTGTATTATGGCAGTATCACGGTCTCGCAATAGTACCCGGACACCATCTGTCACAAAATGGCTCACTACATGATGAAATAATTATAGAAAATGGCATCGAGGCTTTTCGTGAAGGGTAGAGGTTATAGATGAATGTTAGCATAGATAACAGCGTGTAACATATATGTAGGTAACACTGATGTAATGGACATTTACAGTTTATCCATAAATCATATGACGTCATAATCAACTACGTGACGTGTAGGATGACGTCATAATCAATGGCGTCATGAATGACGTAGATAAGCGTGTCACGAATGCTTAATTAATGACGGACTAAGCGTTGCTGTACGAGTTGTATGTCTACTATTTAATAAACATGCTGCTAAATATTTTGAAACTGATTTGACTGAGCGCTGTTGCTGCCATCAGCTTACCTGTATAGCTTTCTGGGCATTGATAGTCAGAGAGTTTGGGCGGAACTTAGCTAGAGATGGGCCGGGCCTAGCTAAAACTCTATTATTATGGATGTTCAACTACCCGGTTTTCACAATCAGATTAATCTGATCAGACTTGTCGAATTCGGTAAAATCTGATCGTGTAAACGAAAAATCAAGTCCAATTTCTTCAGACTTTGTCTGAAGATATATGCCATCAAAACACATAAAATGGATGCCTTGACCTCGCATCGAAATTCGAGGGATTTCAACGAAATATTTATATCTAGTGTCAGTCGGAGGTTTGTTTGTGGGAGTCATTAACAGTCTGCCGGTTGAATTTCTGCAGACTACATTTCCCATGGGGTTTAACTCTGGTTATGCTGAATATTTCGAAAGCTATTTGACTGAAAGTTGTTTGTGGCTAAGCCAACAGCAGCTTTCAGTCAAAATGTTTTCAAATATTTAGCATGTCCAGAGTTACTACCCATCGAAATTATGTTCTGGGTCTTGCAGAAGTTAGGCGGTTAAGACCGCTATATGAATCAGAGGCAGCATAGGGGTATACACTCAATAGCAGACGTGCTTACCATCGATAGTGCCATCAAATCTTTACTTTTGATTTTTAGTTTGCATCAAATTCATTAGATTTTGTCTGACTAATCTGATTGTGAAACCGGCATTTACTGAATGCTAGTCTCAATCTGATTGTACTTACCCAGTTAATCATCCCGGCGGAAAACTTTCTCCATGAGCTTCTTCCCCTTCAACACGCCACCACGGGAAACCACTACCTCCGCTTCTACGATCTCAGCTCCTCTAAAAGTTCCCGTTTTTGCAGCACGTTTTTCCACGCCACCTTGCCCTTCACCATTACCGGCAATTTGAGAATTAGCTGTAGCCAGTAGGGCTAGAAACACAAGCGCCATTGTTATAAGCGTTAGGTTCTTCATCCTAAAGAAGAAATAAATAAATTTACCATACATTTATTACACGTAGAAGTTGTAGTAGTAGTAGTAGTAGTAGTAGTAGTAGTAGTAGTAGTAGTAGTAGTAGTAGTAGTAGTAGTAGTAGTGGTGGTAGTGGTAGTAGTAGTAGTGGTAGTGGTAGTGGTAGTGGTAGTAGTAGTAGTAGTAGTAGTAGTAGTAGTAGTGGTAGTGGTAGTGGTAGTGGTAGTGGTAGTGGTAGTGGTAGTGGTAGTGGTAGTGGCAGTAGCAGTAGCAGTAGCAGTAGCAGCAGCAGCAATAGTAGTGCGATTTCTCTAACCACCCTATGCCGATGCTACTATTAACTGAATCGGCATAGGGTGGAGACTGTTATAGGGTGGAGATTCTTATATGGTGGAGTCAGAGAACTCCGACTATAGTAATAGTAGATATCAGCAGCAGTAACAATAATATCTCTAATACATACTTGAATTTGCGGGGTATTCTTTGGCTCGTAAATACAGTTGCTTATGTCAGCGCTCGTTTCTAATGTTCGCGATCCTCCTTATTGTGAGCGATAAAATACGTTATGTCTTATATATAGTAGTCGTTGCGTTTCATTGGTTACAATAGGCAGTACCGGATAAAGCTCGTTTGGGGCCCGTCGTTCGACTATGTCGGTCGTTTTTCCCCGAAGGCGTACTTAAGGCGGCGTTCAGTAAATATTGATGAGCTCGAACATATCTTTAAGTTGGTTTTTTTACCAAATGAGATCCTTCATTCCATTACTCCGTTGTCAAACGAAATCTTACTTACAATCAACATGTCAGAAATGTGAGTTTATTTTGTTCACTGATATTGTAGAGGCAGCAAAGCTACGATCCAAGCGACATGGACAGGCGGGCTAGTATAGCAGCCGGGGGGTGTAACCCAAAATTCTTGGATAAAGTTTTTTTCTTTGCTGATTAGTTATGTTTGGGATGTATATAATGATATCCAGGTGGGTGTGGGATTGTCATGCTTGAGCAATTTGAGAAATCCAAGATGGCAGCCGTGACACTAGAAAATCAGTGGAAATTGCGAAATTCTCATATCTCTAAAACCAAATAACTGAGAAACATGATTGAAATGTCTTTTCTGGTGTTTTATGACATGCAAAATTGATTGAAGCCACTACTTTATTGCTAAGATGTACAGAAATTAAGATGTGGCCATGTTTATAGCACAAATGGCTGTGTCAGGCAACCATTCGACGCATAGGCATTATTGTCATATTCATTTCATTATCATTTGGCTCTTATCTCTAACACTGCATATTATATCTGCTAAACTTAAGCACGTGTGCTTTGTATGATGCACTTTTATTAATTAATCAACCTATTATTGCACTTCCAGTGTGTATCATTCTAGAGTTACTTAGTATTATTCTTCAATTTCATAATCTGCTTGGTGGACTTGATTAGTCTGGTCGTTAAAGCATTCGTGCCCTCCCTGACACTAACGCAAGCTTGGAATGCCTGCAACTACCCTTTGTGTACTACGTGATATGTCATGCTCACATGAGCATCTTATCAATTTGAGCAAATCAATTGGATTGCTGGGGGTATTTTCTGAAAAAGGGGAGGGGAGGGGGTAGGGGGATGGGGTAGGGGGATGGGGAAGGGGGAAGGGGGATTGGGAGGGGGAGGGGAGGGGAGTCGGAGAGGGAGGGAGGGGAGGGAGAGTGGGGGAGGGAGGGGGGGGGAGAGAGAGACTATTCTTGCTTGTTTGAAATTATTATGTAAATAAAAAACATATTTATCTGGAAAAACAGTCATATTATTAATATTCAACAAATGCACAGATTGCCCTCTTTGTGCGGACACTAAAGTTAACAAAGTGACAGTCCGCAAAGTAAGATCATACAGAGACAATGATTCAAACAATGGCTGCTCTCGAAATACATTGAAAATTAAATTCACATCCCAAATATATGAATATCTCGGCAGAGCCGGACGTTTAGCAGCCACCCCTTCATAAATCTAATTACCAAAGGATGTGACCCAATAGGATTTGATGATGTAACACCCAAAACGGATGAAAGGGCACTATGGGCTGTATTCATAGCACTATAGCCTAAACCATCCTCAAATAATAAAGTCAAAAAATTTAAAGTATTATTAACTTCTCCTGATAATACATTAATCTGCTTATCAGAACAAAAGGATATCCATTTATTGACATATGTTAAATATTGCTTGATCGTAGATTTTCTCCACGAAGACATGACTAAATAAATTGTTTGATCTGAATGCTCCTGATCTAACAATGCTTTCCTGATACATAGCAAGCCATCAGTTCCAATTTGTTCCCCATCGGATGAACACTCTCCTTGTGAGGTAATTTGATCAGGTCGTCGGTCCACTCCAAATTCAGCGGTTTCGCTATCAGGGCCCGCTTCAAAATTGGATACCAGGTCTGGGATGGCCAATCTGGAAGCACCATAATCCCCGAAGCACCAGAATCCCCGAAGCCTGGTCCAGTTCTATTTGCCGTAATGTCTGACTCAAAATTCTGAAAGGATGGAATGCATAAAAACAAAAATTAGACCAATCTAATGTAAAGGCATCAACTTCATGTGCCTCTGGATCTGGCATCCACGACACAAAAGGTTTGATCTGAAAATTCAAGCTAGAGGCAAAGAGGTCAATGTCAGGGACTACAAAATGATCAACAATCTTGTCAAAAATGTTTATATCCAACTTCCATTCTGTTGTGTCATCAAACTCCCTAGATTTTAAATCTGCTACTAAATTTAACTGTCCTGACAAATGAGCTGCCGTAAGCCACATTTTTCTCTCTCTGTACCAGAGCCAAATCTCTTTTGCCAGATTGTCGCATAATTTAGACTGTGATCCACCCATGTGGTTAACAATGCGCACATTGTTGAACTCAGAAGAAGAAAACCTGCTTTGAGCTCCAAAAAATTAATATGATGTCCCGTTTCTTCCATTGACCACCTGCCTCCGATACTCTGACCATTATCTGTCTGGTCTACCCTCGTGAATACTGTCCCCATCCTTCTTTAGAAGCATCCGTTGTAAGGCAGAACATGCATTTACCATGATTAATATGATTAGCAGTCATTACCACAGTCATTTCTAATGATTTCAAAATAAACCCAAGATGTTCTAACTCCTGAGTTGGTTGCATAACCGATTTCTCATAGTGAACGAGGAAGCCCAATTTATTGAACAATTCCTCCGTGTCAAATATATTCTTAAAGCAAGCCTCTCTAGTAGATGCAGTAAGAAAAGAAGCATCTATGTAACCAGAGGGCACGTGTCCTAGTTTCCTTAAAGATGCATACACAGGCTTAAGCAATTTTATAAAAAATTCTAGGGGCCTGAACTCAGGCCATTTGGCCATGCAGTAAACTGAAACAACGTATCATTCCATTTAAAGCGCAAAAATCTGCGAAAATACTTGGCCACTGGTACAGAGAAATACGCATTTCGCAAAACTATAGAGGCCATAAAACAATTAGGTCGGATGAGACTAATAACTGACTCAATAGTGTCCATTGTAAAATGATGATATTCTAAAAACTGATTAAAATCTGAAAAATTGAGAACAAGTCTTGAAGACCCATCTTTCTTAGCCCTAATAAAAATATTTGAAATAAACTCCAAATCTGAATGGCAAGTCTCCTCAACAATACCTTCTTTAACGAATGACGTCATTAAATCACCTATTAATTTGTGATTCATCAGCCGAAAAACGTAACGGGTTTTGCTTATAAACCTGAAAAGGCATACTATCAAAATCCATTACTGCCCCCGCCACCATTTAAAAAAAAAACTTGTCAAAAGTTAAAACTTTCCAATCTTCCAAATGATATTTAATTGTACCAGCCCGAAAAATTGATTCATTATTACCCAAATTTGTATCAATTACCTGAATTGGATGTGCAAACACTACTACCTCCTCTATTCCTTCCGGCCTTGACGTTGACGCCTGGGCCTCTGACCTTGTCCTCTCCCCCTCAGGCCCAGCCCTTGGCCTGGGGCTTGACCTAAAAATTCTCCCCTGAATTTATTCAGGAACCCACGTTCCCTAGGGGGGTAAGGGTGAAAACGGTAACCTCCCCGAGCGCGAAAATTTCCCCTAAACAAACTCGAAGATGGACTAGCTAATTTATTAGCTACTTTGTTCGTCTCATTCATGTCTTTCAAGCCCGCAACGAGATTCTCGCCATATAGCTCTTTAGAGGTGTCCGCACCTGCAGAGCGAAGGCCTCTATATGCGAGATTTAACTCGCTCTTCTGTTCCTCCCGCCGCCGCTGACACATCTCCTGATTAGCATTACTGATAAGAGATAAGCTTTCCATGAGCGAGGTTCTTAATTTGGACATAGTGGCTGGAGACAAGCTCTCACCTGACCTCGTTGCCCGAACGAGTATATCAGCGCATGACATTATGGCTACCATGGCCTGAACGATGGAATTCTGTACACGCTGAAATTTAATATCTTTTGACCTGGCGGCTGGCGACAATTTGTCCCAAATTTCCGCGTTAACGAGCGAAATCACCAGGCTGCCACAATTTTCCGGCCTAACATACGGTATTCCGGCAACTTTTTGCTAGAAAGGTTAGAAATAATTTGCGCTAGTTGATTATCCACGTTCCGGCCCAAACATTCCGACGTATCATAAAATAAAGATCAGCCAGCGCTTGAATCTCATTCGGTTCGGGGTGAATATTAACCACATCAGCGTCAATAAGTGCCGAATCCTCAGATTCAGCAACGTAATTACGGTCATCTTCCGTCACATGATCAATGAACCATTTCATATGTTCGGTTAAATTAGCGACTGACGACTCCAATCGCGAAAAATCCTCCCTAGAAACGGCATAGTCGAGTTCCGTTCTACGTTTCTGCCCCATAATTAAAGAGGGTACTGGAGTTTTCTCCACCCTCTTCCCTTTCATGGGCACACTGTCGCTACCAGACAATTTATTGTCTTTACTGGTAGGTCTTGGTCTAATGAACCAGCCTTATCAACCGATTCATGTACAACTAGCAACTCCTGGAGCAAGTCGAGAACTGGCACGCTGCCCGATGCCGCCATTAGCCTACTTTGCCTTTTAGGACAGGTGTGCTAAAAATTGGTGCGAAATCGTTTAAACCACATCTTCTTGCCGAATTAAACCAAATTCGACTGGAAGCATTTTGTGGTGGTGCATCCATGGTATTCTATTCTCATACCATTCAATAGAAAAGGGGCCCAAACATTATGTGCCAACATTACCCCTCATATTTGGACCCCATCCACCCTAATTTATATCTTAATGTCACGAAGCTGACAAAATCACCATATAGAGATATGCGTTGGCCAACCTTCCCATTCTCCAATTAGTCAAATGCTAGTAAAATTGAGATCTGGCTAATAGAAAGTAGGATTGGCTAAATATTTGGATAATGATTAAAATTATATTATTAAATACATAATTCCTAAATAGAGAATCATTCAAATTAACTTTGAAGAACATCTTAAGATAAATATGTATGTAAGTGATAATGTATCTAGTACTTATATCATGTTTTTTATTGTGAATAATAAACCCTGAACTCCTAGTATCTGGGATTAAAAGCCAGCTGTTGAATATTTTGAATGAAATTTGACTGGAAGCTGTTGCTTTGCATCTAGGCAAATTAGTTTCAAAATACTCAAAATAATCGTGTATCTGTTATGTAGCATTCAGTTAAAATAATCCAAATTTGGCTATGTGTGCAAAATATCATGGCCCATGGATCGTATTGTGTTATGAAATGCTCGCAATAATATATCTCTGTATGAGGATTTTTTAATCTTAGTGACAATGACATGCACGTTTTAATTAGGATGGTGGGTGTCCAAGGATCGCAGGTAAGTTTGGCCCAAGTCATTTGGGCATCTCCACTGTAGAAACAGAATACCATGTGCCGTAATGGGTTATGAAATGCTCTCACTAACATATCTCTGCAGGGTGATTTTGCCACCTTAGTGACACTGGGATGCAAATTAGTGGGTGAGGTGGGTGGTTCCAAATGTGGCACGGATGCTATTAATATTCCCGAGGTCAATTCTGCCTGGGAAGAATTGGTCCAGCATCATCCCTTTAGTACATGGACAAGTAGGCTTATATACATAGCACGTAGCAATAGGAGCGTTGAAAATAAGACTGTGAACCCGCGCATTGCGCATGCGTGCTATTCTAGACAGGCTACCTATGCTACGTAAGAGTTACAGAGGCTGGCATACTCTTGTGTATATAGACTCACAGAATGACGCGAAAGTCAAAGGGGTGGGTGGCGGGATTAATGTGTACTTTATAAAACACGAATACAGCCAGGCATCACCTAACTCAAAAGCCAAAGCCCATACCTACTCTGGATCATATTAGACAGAGACTTCTTTGGCCTCCCGAAAGATATTGGAATTAGCGTGTGCCACATTGTTACCAAGTCCTCATCCAAAAGATCACCCCAACCCCAACCCCAACCCCACGCCACCCCCACCCCACCCCGGCAAACTCCGCCACACTAGATACACTAGAAGAAGACATAGCACTATACTCCGTTGCATTGGCAACATTATCCTTATGGGGAACTTTAATGCCAGAACAGGCATACTGGCGGATTACATTGCAAGCGATCATAAAACTGACCAGTATCTATAGATAGAGTCTGAATGTACTGTAGCATATGAAACCACCACAATTAATCGCTTAAACCGTGACATAAAACTAATCCTTATGGCAAAGATCTAATTGGCATATATATATATATATATCCATAAGTCTAAAGATATTAAACGGACGCTATCTAGGAGATTCACTAGGTAATCTCACCTGCTTTAAGCACAATGGTACTAGTGTGGTTGATTATGTCGTGGTTGGCGGTGACATTTTAGACAGAATCAATCTATTCCAGGAAGTCCAGAAAACTATATCTCTGACCACTTCCCTATATACTTTAGACTCAAAACGGACAATATATTGTGTAAACGCAAACACCAAACAGCAGATGGCAGCAAACCAATTCCACCCAAATTCTTGTAGGATTCAGATTATTCTATCAAATTCAACCGAGCTCTACATGGCCATGGAGTAGCTGGCCTACTAGCGCAATTTAAGGCAGAGGCATTTAACCTCTCTTGTGTCAACAGCGCTTCAAAGTGCTCAAAATACTACTTGATATATCTATTAAACATTTTGATGGTAAATATTTTTAAGACTATTTTTGTAAATTTACCACTGAATTTTGTTTCGATTGCTTGATGATTAAAGGGGTAGTGGTAAAGAAAAGTAAAGTTTTTACTTAGCGAGTGTCTAGCTGCAGGCCGAGAGAAGAGTATTTTTGACAATTTACCACTAGAATTACGGGCTCGAGTCAGTCATTCTAGTGGTAAATATTCAATAATACTCTTCTCTCGGCCTTTCAATTTCTGAAGACCACTGCAACGTTGTTTTGGTAAGTTTGACCATTAAAGGGTTAAGCGGCGGGCATCTAAAATGGTTCAAGGGATTAAGACCCTCGGCTATGAAAACAGACTGAGAGTGCTCAACCTCTTCTCAATGAAATACCGGAGAACTCGATGAGACCTTATAGAAGCCTTCAAGCTCATGCCTAATATGTACAACGTTAACCAGTCCACCCTCTTTCAGGAGTAACACGTGGGCACAGCTACAAAATGAGAATAGATCGATGCAAAACGAATAGTCATAGCTCATCTTCATTGCAACTGGCCTGGCATAGTACATGCTTTGGTAGCATGATAATGGCGCCTTGGCCTACAGCATCGATGGGAAGGTGGCACATAAAAGCTGAACTGCTCGTGTGTGTGATGGGTTTTGAGATGATGTCACTTGCGTATTTGAAGAGTTTATTGCTCATGGTAGCAGGTCTGGATGCACGTCCCTTTTTTAAGCGCCATGAGTGCCTTATTAACTTTTGCTGTTTTAATTGGTGTTAATAATGGCCTGGGCTCTCCTGAGAACGAGTGCAAAGGTTCATTCATCACTTGTATACCTAGTTATCAGTATACCTAGTTTAGTTGTTTTTAGAACTCCTATGGTGTTAGTAGCTTATGATTCCATACATTTCATTATTTTAGTTAGGGCTTCATTTGGATAGGAGCTGATGTCGATGCTATCGGCTCACAGATGGCCTTTTCGTATAACATTTGAGTGTCAGTGTCACTGTTGGCCGTGGGTAGGTTGTAGGTAACTATACCCTCTTGTCTGGTATGACGTTTATACATTAGGTAGTGATGGATTATCTGAAGGCGTGTATCGATTAGTGCATGGTAAGAATTGAGGTCCGCATCTCCATATGAATGAGCATCCCGATGTAGGGGGTCTTTCGTCTGTAACTTCTGTTACTTCTGAGACAATGTAGTAGTAAAACTATCAGCAGAGCAGAAAGCGTTATGGCTGCACATCTATCAAAGTGGCCAAAGTGAAGATCACACCAAACTAGGGAATGCAATAACATTCTGTACCACATCAGTGAACACTTAAAAGATCTTGCCATTCAATAAGCAGATTCCCTGATACATGAAATCACCGCCATGGATGACTGTCACAAAATGTTTAGGGCAACTCCCTCCCTGAGAGGTACTCACTACACACCACCACACCCTGTACACAACTCTGAAGGACACTTTACTGGGACTGGACAGGGTTAAGCCGAGGCAATTCACGAACGGTTCAAGGAACAGTTCACTGACCATGATGGTGAGCATGGCAAGGACTGTTTTTCGTGGAGCACTGGTACTCCTTGCACCAACTAATGATTACTGACACCTTATCGGGACTGACCAGCATAGTCTGATGGCATGAGCAATGAACTATGGCAGGCTTATACTTGCTACTTTATAGAATTTTGAGATGATTAATACTGAAACTAGCCTTGTGCTTTATAGTAAAACACAAGTGCGCACTCAGGCAATACACCACGTTAGCGTTGCTAGCGTAATGGAGAAACTATTGGTGCCCACGCTCTACCACTGTGAAATGGTAGAGTGTGTGCTAGGAAACGCTAGGCACTAGTACTTCCCACCACAAAAGTGTGAATAGTCAACATCAATGCATAAACTCATAGTTTCACAGTCTTTTACAGACGTTTGGAGAATAGACGAAGTCTGTTAGCTTGCACAAGGAGTACCAGTGCGCCACGGAAAATGGTCTATGTCTGCACGAATTCGCAAGGAACTGATAGAATTTGTTGTTAGAAATAGATTAAGTCCGATATCTGGCGTCAGCAGTGTCTTAATGCTACGGAAATGATCTAAATTCGAATGGTAAATGCACAAGATTGTATATTAGCGTGAGCGCTGGCGCCACATGCCACCGATGTATGGGTAGTCGACATCATGTAGTAACGGTCCTATAGGGCATTGCTGGCACACTGTTGGGCCTATTCTGTCAGAATGGAAGAGCATGTTGTCAGTCGTGTGCTCAGTATGAGCCGTCAGTACAAACCATCATTTTCAGTTGTTACAGTTCCTTATAAAGGTTTGGTGACGTCATGGCCTCGGATGCATGCATCATGGTTTGTAGAAACTAATTTTCTTAAGCATTCATTGATCAATATGGACTGCGCACGCTCTACAGGGTAATTCCTAGCCTGCTCCATGTCTTGGAATCGAGTCCGTAATTTGGCCTAATTAGGCCGGACTTGGCTGAGCACATTGTTTACTAAAACAATTCACCATATTGTATAAAATCTGTGTCATTTTGAAGAAAGTATATGACTTGTTATGCTTCTTTTTGAAGCAGGATTACTTTCATTCGTGTCCCCGAATATCTGAATTTATGTACTCATTAATGGTTTACACAAATTCAACAAAATCATTTCATATAAATTAGCTTTCTTGTGGATGCTAGCAGAACTCGCGGTAATTGAGTCCGCCAGATTAGCTTGTTTATAATCTGATTAAGAATCAAAGTAATTATCAGGCTACTCGAGGGCTATTATATGTATCTGAATACTGGTCAATATCCCACCACTTTTTCTGTATGTGTCTTTCCCGCACAAAGATCAAATCCAGCAACGAAGGGAGTCTGTAATGTACTGCAAGGCAGAATCCAGCATGGGCTTATATGTATCTGAATACTGGTCAGTAATCGACGAAAAGTGGTCATTCTTAAATTTAAACAGCCAGGAAATTTCATTTCTTAAGTTGCATTTTTAATTATCACTAATAGTATGCCTAGTCATAAACTGATTTTCAGAGATATACGGCGAAGTAATTGCAGGCAAAAATTAGCATTGTACGCAAAAGTGTAAATGACACATTTTAGCCCTTAAAGGACCCTTCTTACATAAAAATGCCGGGAAATCTCTTTACATAAATTGCATCTCCCGCCCCCCCCCCACACTTCTAGTCCCTAGAAATATGAGTTTCATAAAATTACTTTTAGAGATGTACGCGCACTCATGCATGTGCACATACTAACACACGTCATTCTCTAACGTACTGCTGTTGCCCATTTTCCTGGGTGATTTCAACGAAACTATGCAGCCGCAAGGATTGAAATCATCGAGAGACCGTTGACTGCACGCATCGGTTTTACCTTGCTGCAGTCAAGATACACACAATTATTAATATGTGGATGTGATTTTCAAAAGGATTTCAATCAGCATTCTCGTAACAGCCACCTGCCATAGTGGATCCATTTCTCGCTAAGCTCCGCCCATTTCTAGCGATGCTCCGCCATTTTCTAGCTATGTCCCGCCCATTTCTACCCATTCCTCAACTTTTTCTAACTAAGCTCCGTTCAGGTTTTAAGTGTGTTGGGGTCGATATTATATACTTTGAAAACTGAATTACCGGACTCCCCGGGGGGGGGGGGGTGGGGGGCGCATTCTGTTGAAAATTTTGAATCTAATTTGACTGGGTGCCCTGTCAATTTAGTTTCAAAATATTTAACAGCTGGCTTAACTTGAAATTAGGATTCTGGGTATTCAGTGCGCAAACTATATAAATTGCTACAAACTGACGCAAAGCGTGGGACGGTGGGCGGAGCTTATCTAGAAATGGGCGGGGTATATCTAGAAATGGGTATCCTTAACTAACTTACAGGGCTTTGTCAGTCAGTGGCAGAACCAGCTTTGGCTGACGGCATATAGCAAATGATGGAGTGTGAAAAATAAGTAGTAATGGTGTGGATAAATCGATGCGCTTTTTGATTTGCTCTCACAAGTTACGTGATTCCTGCGAGGCGGGGCTTAATTGCTCTATAGACCTCACCCAAACCCACCTCACTACGTATGCGGTTAATGGCCGTGATGATGAAGACGTGAGAAAGACAGTTCCAATAATTGATTTTTAATGGCCACTGTGGTCTTATACTATGTTTCCTAAGATATTATAAAATATACTCTAAAAATACCTATTTTCGCTGTTTCCTCTTCCTCTTCTTCCTAAAACATCTAAATCGCTTGATATACCATAAAGTGTATATCTTGCTGGGCATACACAGTACCACTACCATAGCAGAATAAGATCCATTGCTGCTCGTACTAGTTCTAACAATACTATACGTATAATGAGACCATCCATCACTGCTAGTACACAGAGATGGTCACTCTAGCTCGCTTTATCACATACATGATCAGCAAGAAATTATTGATTTAATTAGCGTCTGTCGAATCCCTGATTCCAGGTTCCATTCACGCCATATCTTGCCCGGATTTATTTCAGTATATTATTGATAACTTCCCCAGATTTAACACTGGTAACCATTTATATTCCTTGGTGGAGAGAGGCAAGGAGCGAAGGAGATTGCCTATGTCTCAAGCGATCGACAACCTGCCGACCATAGATGCAATCTCTGGATAACCGGTTTCGCAGCTCGATGCATTAATGCCTGTGCTATTGCCTCCTCAGAAATAAGCAGCACAGAGTCTACTATTTATATCAGCCTCACCTGTCAACCAAAAACATCCTATTAGCTATTAGCCATATAGCGATGGATGCGCGATCTGGTTAGCTGAGCGATAAACGCAAAATTAGTGATTATTTCTGTAGCGCACGACGTGCATAAACTATTGGTACGCCTGTCGATCAAAATATTGAATACAACTATAGCAATGGGTGCGCAATCTGATTAGATGGGCGATAGATGCGCATAGATTATCAGTTATCCCTGTAGCAATACACGTGTGTAAATAGTTGATTACAACTGTGGTGATGGATGTGCAATCTGATTGGTTGAGCGATAGACGCAGATAGATTATTGATTACTCCTGTAGTGATGGACGTGCAATCTCATGCTGATTGGCTGAGCTATAGATGCATATAACTTATCGATTACCCCTGTGGTAATGGGAACATATAAATTATAGCCACATGTTGCCAATATTGATAATTGTCCAAGTGGGCACTTTTGGCCATCTGCAGTCTCAGTTATTGTAACAGTCAAAGGCGCCATTCAAAATTTGACAGAGTGAACAAATACACAATCAATTAATGAATATTGGAGTAAAGTTACTTCGAAGCTTGCATTTTTGTTAAGAGACTATGGCGGATAGATCTAAAAATTTAATATACGGAACCATGTCCGTAAAACGCTCCTCCTGGGTCGATATTATACAAATATAAATGGCAAACGCAAATCTGACAACTTAATTTATCTCCGTTTCGCAGAAAAACCAGGGAATTTGCTATTTAGTGATCACTTGCGATTCATCAGTGCTCCTATATAAACATAAATTATTGCTGTATAGCTTGTTTGATTGATGTTCTGACAAGATTTTCTGCAGTTTATATCCTCCAGACGGGTAAGTCCATAATAATTTTGAGCGTCGCCAGTTGTGACAGATATATAAGATTTTCTGAGTCCTCTCCGATTCGTATACCAATACTGCTATATTAAATCAAAATTGTGTAGTGGCTAGCCCCATGTCTACGTAATAACAGAGCTCAGTTCGCGCCTGAGCTGTGCCCGCCCTCGTCGTCCTTGGAAGCACGAACATCTCCTTCGGTCGTTGTCTCTCTCCACACAGGAGCATAAATGGGTACGTGAGTAAATACTTGACAAGTTAGAGATGCATTGGTGTAATAAACTGAGAATAAAAACCAGCTGGCTCCCAGTATGGAGAATTCCAAGGGTCGCTGTGCTGGTGTGTCTTCTGGCATCCTTAGCACCTGACCAAACATGGAACATCTTTGTTGGCCGACTTGTATTGACATCAGTGATGTATTACACATCTTGTATAGAAGATCATTGGAACTTATGATTTCAGGCAAGTAGTGTCCAGCGATGGTATGTATGTGTTTGCGGTGGCAGGCATCAAGTTTGTCTAGAGCTGCCTTTGGAGCTATCCAGCCGTTGCAGTTATACAGCATCAAGGATGCGTAGGTTGCGTTATATAAACGTAGTTTTTTTGTCATGGGCATCTTTGATCTACGAATCCATAGCTTCCAGAATGACTGGAAATCTATGTTCTCCATGGCGCAGTGTGCAACAATGCCAGCAGTATTGCAAAGCAGTGAGCCGAAGATTTTACTTTTCCTCAATAGCTATCTTCCACGAAGTGGATCCTCATTTTCATTAGTTTCGTTCTTAATCGATAGGTATATGTGGGTGAAATCGGTTTTTTTTTCATTCATAAATACAATCTCAATTTGCTTTCAGCTATGGGAAGTAGTTTGTCAAGAGGTTTCTTTTCTTCGTCTATGAAGTCCACATCGTCGGCATATTCGACCATAGCGGCATACACAGTATAGTATGAGCACTGGGTGTTTGGTCTTACGGAATTTTCCCGCACAGAGTTAAATACCGCCGCAAGATAACAAAACCAATTTATTGGCCTGCTTGAGGCATTAGTTTATATTAAACTAGTTAGCTGCGTAAAGCTGCGTTTACCTGGCATACGGGGTGCGGAATGTGGAATGTGGAACGGAAAGCGGGTATGCGGTATGCGGGTAAAATATCGCGTGTACCATTTACCTGCACGGTGGTATCATTGGGTTATTTTATTGCATTTTTATTGGTGATATTGCGATATTTCTAGCAAATTTATTTCAAAAGCGACAACACATTTTTTACGCTTTGATATCTAGCTTTCCACTGAGACTATTACAAAATGTTTATGTAGGGAGGCGAAAGATGTAGATCCAAAATGGCAGATACTGACGACTAGATTAAAAAATGAAACCTTGACATAATCTAACAACTTGTAATTATAATGTTACTGATTTTCTAATTTTATCGACAAATTAATTCTTATAATTTTAGACGAGGCATAAACTTTAACTACTTGGATTGCCCTTTCGTTGCTAGGTTATATGTGCTCTATCCCACAACTGAATCTTTTCCGTCCGGAAAAATCGCTACACCGCGCGATCAGTTTTTTCCCATCCTGCCGTTCCGCGTTCCGCATACCGCTTACTGCATGCAGGTAAATGGATGAAGGAAAATAGTAAAACGCGATCTGAAGTATATTCCGCGTTCCGCAACCCACTTTCCGCATTCTGAATGCCAGGTAAACGCAGCTTTAGGATATGTCCTTTACATGGGTACCTTCCGTATATATAAGAATAGGTTAGGTATAGTTGGCGAGATACAAAACAGACGGCACCAATACGTCACTTTATATATATATCGCAGTAAACGAATTACTTTGTTAAACCTTGCGCATAGACTTTTGCAAAAGGCTAGCTTTCGACTCGCTGGACTATAAATATCTTTAGTACTTCAAATTCTCTAAACCTAGAATGCATAGACACATAGCTTACACTAATAGCCATAATGACACAGTTGTGTTCGTTGTTGGCGGCAATGGTCGCCCTGCCCCACTGGAATGTGAACGTTCCACCGTCTCTAGAGGTCAGTCTTTGTCGTCACCGGTTGCCCGCAGTCTCACTTCCACATCCCCGAGACAAGCTGACCAGCATCGTCGGGCCGGCAAGTACCATGAGTACGAGTCGGAGACTCAGAGTCAGAGGAAGAATTGGCGGAGCAGTGCGGCGCCGGAGCCACAGGAGATCATGTCCAGACAGCTATTCCCGTTTGTAAAAAAGAGAGACTGCATAAAACACATTATTCACTTTTGATAGAAACTCTTTGGGACTGGTCAAGAGCAAACGCCGGAATAAATGTCCCCGCTGCCCCCATTATAAACCGCTATTGCAAAAGCGAGGGCAATTATAAAAGTAACACACGTTGGTACCATGGACAATTTAGTGTATTATATGTTAGGAGAAAAGACCCTTGACCCAAATCGTCGGCCTATCAAACATGGGTGTTAGATGGAGCCACTGGCACGGGAAACATGGCCACGTACACTGTGTTTGGTTATTGGCCACTTGGCGATGGCGTATGCTATGTCTGCATCATTTGCGATACGGTGTGTTGTTTCCAATATACGTTTGTATGTAATCGCATATGATAGATTGAGAGCTGTAGCCGACCCATTAGCTTAACGTTCACAAGTCACCAAACCACGAGCAATTAAACTGTCCGCATCAGTATGGCTGATTTGTCTTCTATTTCTCATTCCTGGAATCCTAGTGTTTCGAATCCTTGATGAAATAAACGGAACCTCACTTCCGGATCAATGTTACTTGCCAGGTTATCAAGCAGTGTTCACAATAGGAGGTGTTTTGTTGATCACTTACGGACCACCAGTGTGTTTAATTTGCCTTTACACCTGCTTAATGTGTACACTAAGGTGGAGAAGTAAAGCATCTGGAAGCAAAGGCGTGCAAACCAAACAAGTACAGAGGAACTATGAAGCTGACGCTACTGAAAGAGGAAACATCAGTGCCCAGAATCGGCGATGTTTAGTGACATTGCTGGCAC
Source organism: Chaetoderma sp. LZ-2023a (assembly GCA_034401795.1). Lineage (NCBI taxonomy): Eukaryota > Metazoa > Mollusca > Caudofoveata > Chaetodermatida > Chaetodermatidae > Chaetoderma > Chaetoderma sp. LZ-2023a. The sequence goes on along the minus strand of JAVVLW010000137.1, from coordinate 4,227 downwards.
AAAGGGCTCCGTTTCTTATAGGTTGGGGACCTTGGATCGTGCTGCTCCCTATTAGCGCTATCTGTGACACATGTGTACCTTCAACAGTATTCGATATCAGTTATTTCATGGCATTTCTTAACGCCACAATCAATCCGATCTTATAGCTTATATTTAATCAAGATTATCGTAGTGCATTTCTTGCCATATTTTGGTGTTGCTAGACTGGATCCAAGTTGATTTATCTTAGCTTAACTTGAGCAAAGGCGTTAGACATAATACGCACATGTATTGAAATATCAGCTACCAATGTAGTAGGAGTCAACAAGAATAAAAACAGAGCTGGATGCTACACTGCAGACCTACTAGTTATAAACATGTCCGAACAATAGGCGGCACTATGGTTTCTTATCAAGCAGTGGTCAAAGACAACACAACTAAGTCGAGAATACAATTCATGAATCCATTTCCTCAGGCACTCATATGACGTCTTAATCAACTATGTGACGTGTAGGATGACGTCATAATCATTTCGCCATGAATGATTCGATTTAGTCCGTATTAAACGCTTAATAGTTCGACACGTTGCACGAATTTTCGGGCATACAAACAGACACCTTTGCTGATGACATCACAACCAGAGATGATTGTATTGTCACACAATGTGTATGGAGGCCCGGGCTCTGAGAGTTAATGGTCCTCTACTATCGTGTTCTGTACATAATGTTGATGGTAATTTTATCGGGACAGACCGTGGAAAAGGTGATACGATCAGAAATCATTTAAGAAGCAATTCACGGATCCAGACGATGAGTCCTTATGCGCTTTTGTATGTGATCCCAGGTCAACACAAACATCAACCAAAACAACTGAGATTGAGAATGTACTTAAGACTCTGAGAAATGAATACCTGGACATGGCACCTTCAGCTATGAACTGTTTGTGCATGCGGGTGATAGCATCTGCAAACCAACCACATTGGACAAGATCTTCCATATGTTGTTTAGGAGCACTATAGGCCGCAGATTTGCTGGTGGTCACGGATATATTTTGGGCTTGGACTGCGCCAGGTTGATGTACCAGGATGGCAGAGTTGATTATGCGGGGCATTGCTGCTGTTGTCGTTTCTAGATGTATGTCCTTTTCTCAGATCCGTAAATGCCTTCGCAAACACAATTGTACCAACCTGTGTTTGTAGTAGACTGGGATGGCCTACGAATGGCTACCTATAGCTAAAGAATAGCACAAGAATTAGAATCATTTCATGAGCGAAGACGAGACAGAGTTTACTAATGTACACCTATCAGTGACAGACGAGGTCAGCGACAAAGGCGTATCACTGTACGGGGATGGGGTGGGGTGTGTGGGTTGGTGGGGGTGGCGGGGTGGGTGGGGTTTGGGTTGGGGGCTGTTATGAAGTAAGACCAAATCATCGGCTCACTAAAGTACGGCTTTGATGCACGTTACATCCCGGAAAAACGTAGCCGTCCAGGCTTTTTGGAAACTGTAGATCAGCAGATCAAGAATCACGCGGACCCAATGAATACATGCGTATGACGTAACATTTGTATCATTGCTGCTGGACTACTGTACCTGCTGGGAATCTCCAAAGTCAGTTCTGGATAAGCTTGAAGCCTGGCATAGGGTAGGAGGGAGCGAGCGAGGGAGGCAGATTGTCCATACTGATTGATACATGCGTGCTGATATACATACTTCTGTGGCATTCGAGTTCAATATTTTAAAAACGTGTGTTATTGCACACTCACAATATTGTCTATCCTATACGTTGTGAGTCTACTCATTACATTTCACAACTAATCATCGATCATGAAACTACTTGTTATTTCGCTCAGTATTTGCTCCAGTACTAAAACTGTACGAGTGTTGCCAGAACTGTAAAATTTGACAATCACAATCAATTACTCATAGACAAATGAGATGCTGGGCCAGAGTCAAGGCTGGGGGTAACAATCATCGCAACCTCATACATAGTGTTTTGCTTAAAACTGGCCGAAACTGTTCCGCAATGTGCCGTAGCCGATCAGTTCACTGCCACAAATTATTAAATCACTCAGGATCAGTAGTATATAAATAGCGGAGATAAATATCTTGGCTCTTAGTGGCGCCCACCTCCAGGGCGGCTCTCAGAGGCCACTCAGAATCATAAATAACTTGGCTCCTAGAGCCACAGCGAGGGCGGATATCAAATTTCATAATCTTAGAGCAACCACGAGGAATGGCAATGAAACTCCCATTGTGGACCACGCCCATATGGACCATACATTTGGACCACAGCCACCTGGCACACCACTGGGCCACTTCCCTCTGGACCACACCACTGGACCAGGTATTTGGACCACGTCAATGGAGCACGGCTCTGGGCTATGCCTCTCGACCACACCTCTCTGGACCACGCCAATGGACACACCTCTGGAGTATGCCCATCCTATGATGTGGTGGAGCAAATCTCACCTACCAGCTGGGATACAGGCCCCACCTCCAGTTCTGGACTCCATTTAGAGAGTGGTAGAAGACGGTTGCCATATATCCACGAAACTCTAGCTCATAATCAACTCAAACTGGTTCCCCAGAGAGCTAGAGGAGAGTCAAACCGAGTACTACAAGGCTGCCAATCTCGACTATGTGGCATCGGCAGATGGCAGAGGCAACAATAGTGGCGGCTGTTAGCAGGAATCGTGATTTACGTGCACTCAATACCAGTGGTGTGCGATACACAAACCTTGGCATAGCCAAAGTACAGCACCGTCACGCCCACCAAAGCGAGTGCCTGTTCGCTTCGCTAGCAAATTTCCAACATGAAATCTGAGTTTGTTGCCACGATTAGGTGGGATGCCCATACCTTCGAGGTGGTACTGATCCTCAAGTGTTAACTCCAGATCCTTATGGACACTGGTTAGACGTAGTAGGGCATATGGCTTCGTATTCAATTGATAGCGACAGCAATCAGCCTGATCGCGTTCCTCACCGAGAGTATTGGTCCTAGCCACCACAAATTTGAAGATGCTTAGCTCACCCACCTATTGGACCACCGCTCCATTTAGTACAAGGACTGCTACAGCTATGCAATCCGAGAGACTTCGTTGTAATGCCAACTCTAACTGCTGGTTATCTGTGGCCTGGACCTGCTGATACTCTCGCTCTACATGTAAGATTCGCTATCCAGATCCTGCACGTTTCAGTTCCTGGTCATTCTCATCATGCCAGACGTGAAGTCATTGAGAGATCATCATTACGCCATCAAGATGTTCAGCATACACCTGAAGAAACAGCTCATCCCGCATCATGATCGGGTTCACTTGTGCATTCTCGACGAGGGAGAAGAGTGGCACCGTCAATGGCATTTCTACATTTGGTTGCGATCTGAATTCTGTGAATTTCTCATTACACCCCACGGAATAGTACCGTTTCCCCTTTGCATAGTAGGCAGGTCCACAAGCCAATAGAGCCAGGACTCGGGACTCATCGTTCACATAGGTGGTGTCTAGGGGCTGTTGCTCTGCACAATCTCCCACCTGCTCACAACATGCGGTAGCTCTATATCGTTCCCTGCAGTGCTCTTAAGCTTGAACTTGAGTGGCATGCTCCTAATCTCATGGATCTGTCCTAAGATAGTGAGGTCGATGTACGTCCCAGCTGCAGAGAAAGGGCGTCATCGTGAATACCAGATAGAATGACTGTCAGGCACTCCTTCCATGGATCTGTGTGATATGAATTCGCGAACTCAACCCTCCATCTGGATGGTGTACATATTGCCTCATGTTTAAGATATACTTTATAAAGGAGATTAAACAATGTTCAGTAAGTTTTTCAACGAGATAGTCTTCCCGTGGGAACCGGTGAACTCTCACAAGAGTAAGCCAACAGTCAGGATTGTGATGAGGATACCATCTATTACATGAATAATACTGGTATGGAGGAAGGTCATGCTACTGGTATGGAGAAGGCTCGTGCTACTGCCGCACAGGAGGCGATTGATTCCATATTCAATGTCGAAGGCCGGAAGCAGATACATGAGAATATGGCAGTATTTCTGGAGTTCTCCCCTGACAACTGCCAGGGCGACCTCATCAAGCCTGCCCATAAGGCAGATGCTAAGAGAACGTGGAAGAAGTTGATATTTCGTGAGAAGTTGGGTAAGAAGAGAGCCATAGGGGCTGATTTGCAGGAGTTCCAGACAGCATATGCTCCTCCGGTGCAGGTGAACGATATAGAGGAGCAGGTGGAAGC